>VVAS01112431.1:0-7500 GCA_015103295.1 Ptychochromis oligacanthus | reverse complement strand
TGGTCATGACTGCTCAGTCTGTATAAATATAAATGCATGGAGGCAGGAGCAATTAATGCTGTCTATGTCCCTGTTACCCTGTTATCAGTCAGCTGCTGGTGTGATTATGTAACTCAGAAGTCAGTTGGTAGTGTGAAGAAAATCCAGCAATATGTAGGTTTGCGTGTGGGAATTGGCTCATGGCCACTCCCCTCTATGGAAGCCTCAGCAGACCTGTTCTGTCATAGCCTCATGTTTGTTTATAAAAATAGAGGTTTTACATGTTAAGAAGCAAGGTATAATACATGTATGATCATTTTATTGCAGAATTGTCTGTGCAGTTTGACACTTTAAGGAACATAAAACACACATAGAATAGGCTTGTGAATACCAGTACAGTCCTTTATTCAGATCAGTCTGCAGCACATGACATCACCTGAAGCATAAGGCTGAACATTTCTCTTTTGCGGTATCATGCTTTTCTGATCACCAGACATACAGTATAGTTAACAGGGAAGAGGAAAAGGTTTTGAGATTTTAAAGCCACAGAGAGCAGTCATGACTTAAAGCATGTGTTTGTTTTTCTCCCATACACACTGTCACATACTGTAACTGTTGAACAAAAACAAAAAGGAGTCACTGATTCAAATCCTACTGTAGCCTGTGTATACCTTTCTATTGGTATGTCCTCAGGTAACCATCAAGTTTCCCACTCAGAAAGTGTCTCATAGTCATGTTGAAAATTTATAGAAGAAATACAGGTTTGTCTGCAACCAAGGCTACAAGATGACTTGGAGAAAAATGGCTCTGGTGGAGTTAAGACCATGAAACATTTTAATGTGGGTGTCTTTTTTTAAGACATAATGTAGTATTCATTGGAAATAATTTATTGCTGTCCTGGTGATCTTTTTGCAAAAAGTGAATGGGCAAATTGCTAAAGAAGTTTTTTCTGTAAGTGATACTGTACTGTCCACGTAGCTCTAAAATGATCTGCACCACAATCATTTTTTGGGTTGATAGCAAATTGATTAACAGCCTTTAGAATGCAATCTGTAGACAAAATTTCTTAACCACCCTGTCACACGTTTCCTTCACTAAAGGATTCAAAGGTCACAGATACAACAGTAGTTGCTGCTACCTGAATTCACATAGTTCTAAAACAGTTTCACCCAGTTAGCTGAGAAAGAAAATGGATGAACACCAGTGTTGGTATTTGATTGAACGTTATTTATATCAAGCAAAATGTCCATCATTTAGGGGTTACAGTTTGTCAAATTCTTGCCCTGTGATAGCTGGGATAGGCTCCAGCCCTCAGCAACCCTTAATGGGATAAGCATGTAAGAAAATGTTGACAGAAGATGATTGAGCTTACACACGGATTGGTAGAGCAATGAAAATGTGGAAGATGGCTTCCAGATACAATCACAGTTCATTACACATTACACTTTGTTTTTATTGAAGAACTGTCTTGGACAATTGAATTGAATTGAATATTGATGAATAGAGTTTACACTACATATTGCACCAAGCGAAACAATCGTCATTGTTATGGACTGGATAGCAGGGATGTGTATAGTGACATGTCTGGGTTTCACATCGAACTGCGACTGCACCTTGGATTCTGTCAAATTATGTTGGGTTTTGTTGACCCTTTAGTAAGGAAAGTAATCAGCTGAATCATTGCATAATCTATTAGTTGTTAGTTGCATCCCATTTCCAGCAACCTGCATAGACATCTCCCTGGTTTAACAGAGTATTGAACGAAAGTGTGAAAGAAAAACAGAGAAATGTAGAAAAGAATCACGTTTGGAAAAACTGCTTATATTTGATTGCAGAAAACAATGAACAAAAGACAAAAAAAAGTATTGATGTGCAACCTGTTAAGTTTTCCTTTGGAGCTCATTTCCTATGAGTGGATTCCTGTTGACTTGTACTCACATGTGGCCGTAACATGCCAAGACAAGCTGCAGTGTGCCAACAAAGGCATGGAAGAGCTTGATTGGAAGTTAGTAAACATGGATGTAAACAACCCTGGATTTAAAAGATTTTTCAAAAAGACTTTCCAGTTTTGTTTTGTTTTTGTTTTGTTTTGTTTTTTTAATGGGGGAAAACATAGTGCAGTTTGTTGACTCCTCAGTGAGTATTCCTGAATGAAACGCAATTTTAGCTTAAAAGAAGACTCCTCCGAGGCCCTCAACTCATACAATTGAGCTTAAAAAAGGTCTCAGATGTTTCAGTCCAGGTCCAGAGAATTTGAACAGAAGTTCTTTGGTAGAAAATCAGGAGTAGGTTCAGCCCTGTGTGGTCCATGTCCGGGTAGATCTGGGCTGCCGGTGATTATGAAAACTAGATAATCGGGATAAATCAGCTCTGTAACAAAACAAAGCACTTACTTTGTCTCATGCTATATTTTGTCAACCCCTTTCCTTTACAGCAGTGTGCTTTCTTCCCTTCCTAAAAGCTGGAAGGCACTTGTTGTTTTATTTCAGCTTCAGCCAAGATGATGGAAAGAAGGGCATTAGTCAACAAGATCTACCTAGAAGAAGTAGAAGTCGTAAAAGGTTTTAATAGGTGAATCTGTGGAAAGATTGTGAATGGTTACAGCTGTCTTTGCCACCTGATTGCCAAGGGTCTCTCACCCAGTCCGCTTTTGGTGCCATTCGACAGAGGTGTTGCTTTGCTTGTTGGCTCTTCATCGTTCTCTGCGTTGCTACCATGCAGGTCTCCCAAGGGGCACAAGTCTGATGTTGCCCCATCTACATGTTTCAGGGAGGCAGAGACCAGCTGTTGTCCTTGTAAGACGGGCTTTATAGTCAAACACATCCACTACTTTGGTCCTAACTAACTGCCCGACGCCTGTGTGTCCCTTACCAAATCATCCACCTCTTAAACAAAACAAACAAAAAACATTTCTTAATTCTTTTTTCATTTGGATTGGGGCATATTTAAAGTTTACTGTCATCCCTTGTAAAAAAAGGCTCAATAATCTTGGTGTTTCAAGATACAAAACAATTTAGAGCTCCCCTCAAGAGGTTTTGGCCTTCCCCCATAGGAGTATCACCAGAATTGTAATAAAAACAAGTGGTTGGTTTTTAATTTACTCAAGCATAAAACAAATGTTATTAATTAAATGTCCAGGAAATACACAGACATCCGTTTGCAGGTAATGCAGATTTCTTCCCTTAACTATATGGACCAATCATGCTTCTGTGTTTGGTCATCCAGCAAAGGAAAACCAGGAGAAACCCTCTAAATGCATGATGTTAACTTAATGAATAATCATACTAAATAAATCAGATTACAATTATTAACCAAAATAATCTTGATTATGCTTTTTGCCATAATCCAACAGCCTCATATCCGGGTTAACCTTGTCTGGCCCGGTGATGGATGCAGGAAGGTTGCCATCTGTCTCTATGTAAAGCTAATATTTTACACACTGCGTGTTGAGTCACATTCCTCTGTTGTGTGTGTGTGTGCATGTGCATGCACCTGTGTAGTGCGTTTTGACAGCTGTCTCCTCCCCCTCCATTCTCTGCAGAGTCTCTCCTCAGCTGTCCAGTGTTTGAGAGGAAAGACAGACAAAAGAAAAAAGGAACAGCTGACTTTAAGGAGGGCCACAAGGGACCTCTTTTCTGCATTTAACACACACACACACTCCTACACATACGCACACTCTTAAGCGCTGGCAAGTCTTGGCACCTTGTAAATTCTTTAATTGTTTTCTCCCTTTCAGCCCCTCGAAATGCCTGCAGGGGACTGCGTATATGTCAGAACCGGTCTGGTGGGTCTGTGCGCGGGCTCTGTGTTTGCTTTTCACGGTAATGCTCATGATCTCATCTTTGTGATATAGGAAACGAAGAACGTTGTGTGTAAGTTATTTACCAGGATAGAAAGACGGATAGACAGTCAGGAGGGACAGATGTCAGTTTGCCTTGCTCAAAGGCATTTCAGCGGTGCTACACACCTCATGTTGACATTTCTCCGTGTGGGAACGTGCCATAACAAATTTCAGTGACAGCTGACTTAAATTGTTCTTTATCTGTGTTCATGCTTCATAGATGCTGACAGCATCCTCGTGTTGTGTCAGCACTGGTAACATCAGTGCTTGAATGCACCCAGAGCCATTAGATGTGTAACATTAAACCACCTAGGTAAACTATTGCAATCAAAGAATCAGTCCTTATCAGGGTTTTTTGTTTATTGGATAGTACAGCTATTCAAAGTCTGCTTTCCACATAAGCAGGTATTAAACAAAGTGTATTACAAAACTCACTCTCTCTCCTAACACCATAAAGATGTGTTTATGTATGTCAGAGGATGCCATATAATAGATAGCGGCTGATTCTCATAAGTTAGTTTTTGTTATAGATTCATGTGGTAGATAAGAATCAATAATCTAGTAGTAAACAGCCAGTTTTGTTATGTTTTTAGTAAAACAACACTGGCCAATGTTCTCAAGACAGTTCTCCACTGGTTCCCCTCACATAAATTAATTTCTCACTCTTGTTTCTCCCGATCCCCGTGTGTTCTTTGACGCCTAACAGGCTAATAATTACAAGACTGTGGCCTGTCATGTGCATACTAATTTACATTTTTACCATCTTAAGGGTTTGCCTGCATATTTCTTATTGCTGACGTTGACCTGGGGCTCCTGGGGAAAAAACAGAGAAGTCGCTGAATCTGACCTCTCAATCCTTTGTGGGCTGTTGGTGCCTTTTGGAGCATTTCTATTGGAATTATTTGACAAATAATAAGGCATGATGTGAGGTACACTCTATCTGAGAAGTTTGTGATCTAGCTCTGGTGAGTGAAATTCTAGTATTTTTATCAGGTTGTTACTTAGCACTAACTTGCACATATCTGTGTCTGATGTTGTGTGCGTACAGTTCACAGATAATCATCCACCCTATTGTCCAACTCCTGGCTCCAAAAAGCACCTGTTCAGAACTAAAATGTGGAAACTTGATGTGTATAAGTTATAAATAGCAGTGATTATGTTTTGCTTTATTGAGAACCAGATGGTTTTTGTTGTCCACAAACCACCAAATGTTGACCCTTTCATCGTCCTTCATCTGCTGTTATGTTGCTTAACAAACTGAGCAACTTGGATATGATCAGACTAGACTGGCACTGACAGATTATTGCTAAATCCACAGACATAGGTAGGCATCTTTTCTTACTGAGCTGTGCCTACTTCAGACCTTAAACTGGTATGTAATGTCAGGCTCTATAATCCTCAGTAAGAAGCTGATTTGGAAAATAAGTTAGAGCTTTTAAGGACACTTGAGGAGTCATCGCAGTGAGCCATTGATTGCTTTAAACCGATTGATACCTGATCACTTAGAGTATCCCTAAATAGACACTGTGAGGAGTCATACTGTCTCCCCTTCTTGCTGGCTGATGTCACCTCTTTTTGTGTGTGTGTGTGTGTGTGTGTGTGTGTGTGTGTGTGTGTGTGTGTGTGTGTGTGTGTGTTTTGTATATCATTAAAGGGACAACAAAGGAGGTTGATTTTCATGCAGGATGTATTTATTTTAGGTTTTGGTTATTGTTGTTATTCAATAGCTATTTTCATCGGATGTCCTCTGTACTCTCTGACCTGATGCTACTTTACTCTTTGCCATTTCCATACTCTGAAGGGAAAAGGTGTCATCCTGCAAATACATTTGTCTTTGGATTCAATAATTTATTAACCAATTATTAAACCAACAGAAAAGATGTGAATTATTATTTATTTGAGAATTATTTTTAAGGAAAAATCCCACCTCTGTGACTTCTTCTTGCCTGTTGTGTTGAGTATTTTTGTTCCTTTCAGTCGCAGCTTGAATGAGGAGTGCTTGCTATGTTTTTTTTTTTTCTCTGTTGGTTTGTATGTTCTCCTGCATCCTTTACCCCTACAATAAGAGGATCCAGTGGCTCCAAGTTTTACCTCCTGCCTGTAGCTCCCCCTATAAAAAAACAAAAAACTTACATCACAACTTTTCCCAAGCAATGTGGGCTGCCACAAGATAACATCCTCTTTTGAGGAACGTCATATTTTAGCAACCAGGAGACAATTTGTTTCCTACGTAGCAGTTCTGGGTTTTCACTCACTTTTTACTTCTGCTGCTAAAGTCTTAGTTAACTAATTTGCCTTTACCCTGAAACGAATCCTATCTATCTATCTATCTATCTATCTATCTATCTATCTATCTATCTATCTATCTATCTATCTATCTATCTATCTATCTATCTATCTATCTATCTATCTAAAAACCATATTTACATTTACACTTTACCTCCTGACAATAAAAGAAGAATTTAATTATTTAATTATTTGAGCACAGGACATGACATGAGAACGTGCTCTGATTTCCTTCACTCTAAACTTCTGTGAAGAAGTTTTATCCTCTCTCACTCTAGTGACACTCACCAGTAATGTCTTGTTACACTGGGTTACACTGTTACACTGTGCCTAAAGAATGTAATTACTTAATATACTAAGAACCAATAGAGTTCCTGTTCTCCACCTTAAGGAGAGGCTTTGCATAGTTAACATACCTTCTCTCCCTTTTAAAAGCTGCCAAATGCATAATGTGTTATTCAGAGAGTGACGTATGCAGAGGAATGTGTAATACACAACTGGCTTGTCCGGTAACCTTTACAGTCCCCTAATGACTAAGTATTTAACCAGTAAATATGTGGTACATGATGGTTTAATATTGTTTTATTACCACTGTAAGTGCACACCAAGATGAAAAACACCAGTGGGTAAATTGTCATATTTTACCTGTCAAGCAAATATGGTAAGTGCATTTTAGTTGTATAGATATTTACATGCACATCACAAAGGATAGGGTAACACTGGTAATAACAGGATGGGGTAAAATCTCATGTGACCATACCTGTAGCATACATGTTAAAGTGCCCATATGGATTATGTTATATGGGAAAACTAGTAAAGAGCATTATCATTAGAAATAATGAAGAGGTCCACTGTAGCCAGAGGTTTTCATAGTGCTGGACATGGCATTTACTGTATATGTCTCACAGGTATTGAAGTGGTTTGGCCATTGAGATGGGTGGAGACAGAAAGAAGAGACTTCTTCAAAGACTCAAAGAGAGGCCTATTGGACAGACACTGTTTTGTTTTTTATTTATTTTTTTTTATTTTTTAAACAAAGAAGTCTATCCGTTGTTATATTTTATATTTGCACATCTTTTTCAAAGGTCTAGAGTGGGTTTATCCAAATATGCGCATTAAATTATTTTTAAACAAAATGTAATAGTAAAAAAACAATAAAAATTATCTAGACCTTAGCAGGTCTTAATATTAGGTAATACAGTCTCAAATAAACAACAACATATGACCCATTGTTTATTTAACAAAAACTAATTTAAAAATACAGAAACAGTGTGTGAAAAACTAAGTACACCCCAAAATTCAATAGCTTGTAGAATTCTGGGGAATTCTGGCCCACAGTTCTTTACAAAGTTGCTTCAGTTCATTGAGGTTTGCAGGCATTCATTTATACACTC
>VVAS01112420.1:6216-18103 GCA_015103295.1 Ptychochromis oligacanthus | reverse complement strand
ACCCTCCAGTGTGGTGGAATTAAAACAATTCTGCAAAGAGGAGTGGGCTAAAATTCCTTCACAGCAATGTGAAAGACTCATTGCCAGTTATCGCAAATGCTTGATTGCAGTTCTTGCTGCCAAGGGTGGCACAACCAGTTATTAGGTTTAGGGGGCAATTACTTTTTCACAAAGGGCCAGGTAGATTTGGATAGCTTTTTTCCATTAAGAAATAAAATAATAATTTTGCATTTACTCAGGTTGTCTTCATATAATATTAAAATTTGTTTGATCTGAAATATTTAAGTGTGACAAATAGTGAAAAAACTAAGAAATCTAAGAAGAAAGAAAGAAAGAAAACTAAGCAATTTCAAATAAGTGATTGACCAGTTAAAAGGTTAGAAGAGAAAGCAAGATGGACTGTTAAGGAGAGTGATGATTCTTTAGAGTATAAGGAACTAAATTTATTTAGAGAAAATCAGCACCCTTTTATATCTAATTTATGGTATAGATCCATTGAGAAAAGAGTATGGAAAATAACAAACAGATCATGTTATGCATGTTCATTGTTTCCCCAGTCTATTCAAGATTTGTTTGTCATAGTAGCTAAACCATTCAAGGTGCCCAAGGGATTACCCTCTTCATTAGCATATCAGTATTTAATTCAGCAGCACCTGAAGACAGGGACTCATTAGATCTTATGGGTCTTGATGCTGATAAAGATAACTCATAAGATATATTTTGGTAAAACTACAAATTTAGTCTATAAAATTGGCAATTTCCTACATAAAGTAACTCAGAATGTAGGATATTCTAATATTTCCATTAGTCAGGAAAATGGAAACGATCTTCACAGTACTCAGATTACACTTCCTTAGTAGCGAGGCCAAATTTTTCTAGTAAACACATCTTTGGGGTGCTGTCACACTTAGCAATCGGACCCAAAATGGTTGCAGCTGTAGTAAAATTCATCTGAGGTCTTTGATGTCTGTCTGGAGGGACAGAATCAGAACTTGCCATCTGGACAAAATATGGGTTTCTTGAGGACAGATCAGTGTCATGTTATCATTGGACAAGATGGTGACTATGCACACTTGGCACAGATGGGTACGCCATCGACTACCGGGTTCCTTTGGTGCTGTGGAATTAATATGTGGGAGAGTTTACCTACACACTTCCAAGGTAGATGTGGACTGTTTGTTACACAATGTGACGTACATTGTTGAAACTGTTGAATATCTCCCTACCCATGTTGAGTCATCTCGTGCTAAGGGAGATTTAGCTGAAGTCACAGGTTAGTTACACCTTAAGAATCCAGATCCTCTAGACTTAGCTACAAGGTACTAGGCTTTACCAGATAATTTTCTATTTTTCAATTTCATGCTTCCAACCTTGTGGGAACAGTTTGGGGACGGCCCCTTCCTGTTCCAACATGACTGCGCACCAGTGCACAAAGCAAGGTCCATAAAGACATGGATGAGCAAGTTTGGTGTGGAAGAACTTGTCTGGCCTGCACAGAGTCCTGACCTCAACCTGACAGAACACCTTTGGGATAAATTAGAACAGAGACTGCGAGTCAGGCTTTCTTGTCCAACATTAGTGTCTGACCTCACAAATGCGCTTCTGGAAGAATCATCAAAAAAATCCCATAAGCATGGACTGGTTCTTATATAGCACTTTTCTACTCTGCTTTTGAGCACTCAAAGCGCTTTATACTACAAGCCTTATTCACCCATTCACACTCCGATGGATGCATCGGGAGCAACTTGGGATTCAGTATCTTGCCCAAGGATATTTTAGCATGCAGACTGGAGCAGCCCGGGATTGAACCACCAACCTTCCAATTAGTAAATGACCTGCTCTACCTCCTGAGCTACAGCCACCCCACATATTCCTAAACCTTGTGGAAAGCCTTCCCAGAAGAGTTGAAGCTGTTAATATGATGTGGGCCAACATATTAAACCCTATGAATTAAGAATGGGATGTCACTCAAGTTCATATGCATGTGAAGGCAGACGATACTTTTGGCAATATAGTATGGTAGGTAGAGTAGCTCTTTAAAATTAAAAATAGGCATATATTTAACACAATTATTTTCTCAGTTATGATTAGAGTACCATCTGGAAACTCCAGAATTTTGCTGTATTCAGATTAGACTAACAACAGATGTTGTTTTTGTGGTACAATTTCTTATATTTGCTCAATCCAGCAAGAAATTTGAATGAAAATAGCATTTTCTTCATTTTTGTGACTAAGAATTTCATGTTAAAAAGCATTATTGTGAAACATAACTATATACCATTCAGAAATTGTCACTATTTGTTTAAAATGTCAAGCTTTTTTTATTAGTGTGCTCAAATATGGGACTTTACAGGACGGCTTAAATGTTTTAAAAATCTTTCTCTCTTTTTTTTCATATTTTAACTAGCCAATACTCAGACATTTTTGATATATCTGTACCAAATTACAGATCTCATTTTATTGCAAGAAAGGCCAGGGAATCTTTCTGGCTTTTATCTTTAATAGTTTTTGAGATATTCATGTTCAAACATTGCCTCAGATTTTAAAGTGTGAAAAAACATGCTGGAAGTGGTAGATGGACCATTTTTCAAAAAAAATATATCTTGAAAAGTATTTGATATATGAAGCTAAAATTTCACAGTAATCATTATGTGTCCAGACCTTGGACCATAAAATATTTAGGCAAATTGGAGATGGTTGAGCAAAAAATGTTCTAAAAATTTGATGATTTGAGATGAAATGACTCATCAGAGAGACAGCAAAAACTTCAGGAGTTTCCAAATCAACAATCCGGTTCATTCTTAAAAAGAAGAAATGCACTGGCCAGCTCAGAAACAGCAAAAGGCCTGAAAGACCACAGAAGACAACTGAAGTGGATAATGACAGAATTTATTTCCATGTTTAAGAAACATGTTAAGAACACTCTGGTGGAGGTAGACATATCATTGTCAAAGTCTACAATCAAAAGATGCGTTCATGAATGGAAATACAGAGAGTTTACAACAAGGTGCGAACCATTGGTTACACTCAAGAACAAGAAGGCCAGATTAGTATTTGCCAGAAAACATCTAAAAGAGCCTGCACAGTTCTGGAAAAGGAAAAAAAATCTTTGTGTTTATTGATGATATGATCGCTGATAGAAGTAGCAGGATGAATTGTGAAGTGCACAGGAATTTACTCTCTGCTCAGATTCAGCCAAATGCTGCAAAACTGATCAGCTTCACAGTGCAAATGGATAATGACCCAAAGCATACTGCAAAAATAACCCAAGAGTTTCTCAAGGCAAAGAATTGGGATATTCTTCAATGATCAAGTTAGTCACCAGATCTCAACCCAACAGAGCATGCTTTTCAGTCATTAAATAGAAAAATGACTGCAGAGAGACCCACAAACGATTAGTAACTGAAGGCTGCTGCAATAAAGGCTGAAAATGGGGGAATGTGTATAAAAATGTCTGTAATTCTGTATTGCAAAAAATCCTTAAAAACCCCTGAATTAAAGCTAAAAGTCTGCTCGTCAATCACATGTTGGTTGTTTGATTTTAAAATCCACTGTGGTGGTGTACAGAGGCAAAACTACAAAAATTGTCTTTCTCCAACAAATTATGGAGCTAACTGTATATTAAAGAAATAGCAGAACGTCTGTCTCACTGTTCAGTTATGGAAGCTTGGCTGCCTGTAGTGAGAAAGCAGTTTTATGCTCCAGGTTTATCTGTAAGTCTCCTTTTTGTTCTTCTAACATTAGAGTCCACAGGGACAAAATGCAATATAAAAGGTAGGAAGTACTGTCATTGGTGAAGTAATTCACTTTTGAATAAATCTAGCTGTTTTACACATAGTGACGTGCTATAGGTTTGTGAAGCCAAAGAAGTCTTTGCCGATAAATAGCTGTGGACCAGCTTGTCCTGTGAGAGTAGCAGGAGATTTGCGAAACAATCCCTTTATGCTTTGTCATCCTATAAAAGACATTACCCATGTCCTTACTGGGATTGATAAGGTGAAATTGGTGATGCATTCAATGTGAAGGTATAGTAATATCAAACACAAAGAAGGTCTTGAAGCAGTGAACCTTGTTTTTTCCTTTTTTATAGTCACCAACAGATGGCATTCTACCTAATGAATTAATTTTGATGAACTGTTAACTTCTTCTGTCTTGTTTCCACCAGGGCTCTTACTCTACAAGACAAACCAGTCTGTATGTTACAAAACAAGCTGGTCCTTAGCCAAGAAGTCTTTGCCAAAGAATTCTTTGCTTCATAAACCTGTGGAAAAGTTTCTTTGTAGCACTTGAAGTCATTCTGTTAATATGTGTAAAACAGATTTATGTGTCTACCAATAAGACATGGGCAACAAATCACTTCAGCTGCAATACTTCCATTACTGTTATATCTCTTTTATGTTGGGGACAATAGAAATAGACCATGAACAAAGACATGAACAAAAGATGATTTACAGACAGTCAATGGAAATGGAAGCCAGTCACTTAGAAGGGTTAATCACTGAGGGAATTGAGCTAGAAGAAACTGTATCGCAGCCATAATAAAGAGCTGGTGGAATCCTCTAAATACTAAGGCATCCATAAGGAAAGAAAATGAGATAATGCCATTCTATAATTCAAAGCAATACACAATATGAATTCACAAAAACAATCAACATAATTGACAAGTGATGCAGATTATATAAATGTTATAGTGCGTTTTCCATTTAATGCAATAACCTGATACAAAGTGAACATCAGGGTGAGCACTGCAATATTGCTAGATGTTAGGATTGTTGACCCTTTTTTTAAGTCAGATGTTGAAAGCCTTAATAAAGGGGGGAGTTACGTGGCCTCTCTCCAGCAGGAAGAGAAAATATGAGTAGACAGGATGAGCCACTAATCTCAGTGTGACAATGTGTGTGCATGGCGACATGTTCTGCAACAATGATAGGGTTACCCTGTGCTTTAAAGTGTCATACCAAAGGTCCAATTATTGATCACTAAGACTACTGCCATTTGTAATTTGGTTGGGTGCAATAATTTACATATGTGGATTTACAAAAAGAACATGCTTGTAAATGCTCTTGAAAATTAGTTAAGCAATGTACTTTACTTTGACCATTTTCTCTGAGCACCAAGACAAAGTAAATCCATCACTAGGTCTAGCAACAACATCACACAGTAATGTAAGAGAAAAAGCAACCTGAAAATTGTGATTTTAATCTGACCAGAAAATCTGTAAGTAGTATGCTAAAGTAATGTGGTTTGGATTACCTCAGACTGGAGGTCTTGATCCTTGAATATTAGAGTAGAAGGCTGGGCGTAAGAGGAAAGAAATATTTGTGCGCCGCTTTTCATCTTTTTCTGAGAATGCAATCTTGACAATTCAGTGGGACTGTCTGATGGGAAAAAGAAGAGCTCAGTAAGATCACCATCAAAACAAACAAAGCAGCAGGATAGCTGGCGGAGGGATTAGTTGTTCAAGTGTGATATTTTTCCCTAAGGGGCTAGATAAAAGCAAATCGAGTGCTCAAGGTGCAGATGGTTCACCTCGGTGGAGAAAAATTCTTGTAGTTTTTGCCAGAAAGGCATCAGCAGAGCATGGGATTTTCATGGACATCAAGAGAAACTACAAAAATTTTGATGTGCTTGCTTAGTTTCATTTAAACTTAAAAGTTCTGCAAGAAGGGTTAGGTTTCAGAAAACATGATTAGGAACCATATACAGCCAGTATCATTTCTGGCACACTTAAGTTATATCGTGCTTTGGCACAATGGATGTGGTATGTTGCAGAGAAGCCTCTTTGTTGCACATACATAACAAGGGAACTGGCTAGAATACTTATAATAACCTTATCAGTTTAGGCTATGAACATAGGTTGGTCATAACTGTTAATTCTACTTTACAATATATACTTCAAAAAACTACAAAGATTGTATAAGCATATTTTATAGATTTTTCCCAGTCCTGTGCAAGTTACATGTAGATGGGTAAAAGTCTGGCAAATTTAAAATGCCACCAACGCTTATTTTATAAACGAAATTATGATCTAAGCAACTTATTTCCAACACATTCCAAGTCCCAACTTTTCACGTTGTTTTGTCACAGTTGAGCACATTTCAATGGGCAGAATTATGTTCTAGAATATCATTTTGCCAGATGTGGAAGCATAAAACCCCATGTAGGCTGGGGTGAGGGTGCTGGTGACTGGGTTCCATGATTTAGCCACAAAAACTCAAAATATACACTGTCTCACAATATTAACCACATGTTAGAAGATACATTTCTCCTATTTTACAATAAGCTTCATGTTCATCCTTACAGTAATTAGTCCTGTGACAGTAACAACATCAGCAGTGAACGTGACCATTAGCTATGGTCTCATTGCATCTATTTCAGACGTTGAGAGATCTCTATCTACGTCTATCAGACTACTCTTCACGTTGAAAAATGACACTACCCAGTATGTTAAAATGTCAAGGGATACTAATCAAGCATCTCTATATAATGATGATGGGAGTAAGACTCACCTGTCATTTCAGCACAGGGTTTTCAAAGAACACATTTTAAATTGGGATAGATTTTAGAGAAAACTGTTTAAAAACTACTATCCAGTTTACAATGTGTGAAAATAGTTGTTTTTTTTCGTCCATACTGTCATCGTTCCAGGGTTTATGTGACTTTTGGATTAATTTTTATTAGCATTTAGCCTTGATTTGGTAAATGGGCTGGTACTAACATAGCACTTTTCTGTGCCTCATTCACCTAGTCACACACACATACATCTATACTATGAGCTTCAGTATCTTGCCCAAGGATAATTCGACATGCAGACTAGGGGAGCCAGGGATTAAACCACTGACCTTCTGATTAGCAGATGACTTGTTCTACCTCCAGAGCCACAGCTGCCCCAGATTTCTATTTGGTGTCACTGCTGTTTTAATGCTCTTAGTTTCTGATTATTATTAGGTTGAGGGTTTTGATTCCTGTTTTGTTTTCATTATCATTCTGTAATTTTCAGCATTATTACTTGTATTTATTGAGTTCTGGGCCCTGTTTCACTCTCGTCTGATCCCGAGCCATCATAGGCCTGTTTCTGCTCCTAAGACATCAGATGATTTGACAGAGCATGCTCTACCCAGGGGTGGGTATATTTATATTCCCCCAGTTCTACGCCTGCAAATTGTGGTTTTCCCCAGTGGACGAGAGGGTTCCACTTATGCGCCGAACGACAGTTCAGAATACTTGCCTTCTTGGTGTCCCTAAGCGGGGTGCTGAAGGGTGCCTCTTTTGGTGACTCCATTGTCCTACTGGGGGACTTCAACGCTCACATGGGCAATGACAAAGTGACCTGGAAGTGTGTGATTGGGAGGAACGGTCTGCCTAACCTGTACTCGAATAGTATTTTGTTGTTGGACTTCTGTGCTAACCACAGTTTGTCTATAATGAACACCATGTTCAAACATAAGGGTGCCCATAAGTGCACTTGGTACCAGGACACCCTAGGCCAAAGGTTGATAATCAGTTTTGTAATCGTATCGTCAGATCTTCGGCCGTATGTTCTGGACACCCGGGTGAACAGAGGAGCAGAGCTGTCAATTGATCACCACCTTGTGGTAAGTTGGATCAAGTGGCAGGGCAGAATGCTGGACAGGACTGGCATGCCCAAACGTGAAGGTGTGCTGGGAACATCTGGCAGAGGCCTGATCTACAAGTATGTTCCAACTTTAGGGGGTGAGGCCAAGGGATGGAGGGTGTCTGGTTCAGTGGCCACAGGATCTCATCTTTGCTTTTTGCGGATGATGTGGTTTGTTGGCTTCATCGAGCAGTGACCTCCAGCTCACATTGGGGCTGTTCGCAGCTGAGTGTGAAGCGGCTGGGATGAGAATTAGCACCTCAAATTCCAAGGCCATAGTCCCCAGTCGGAAAATGGTGGAGTGCCCAATCCGGGTTGGGAGTGAGTTACTGCTCCAGGTGGAGGACTTTAAATATCCTTGGGTCTTGTTCCCGAGTGAGGGGAGAGTGGAGTGAGAGATTGACAGAGGGATTGCCACGGCATAAGCAGTGATGGGGACTCTTCACAGATCTGTTGTGGTGAAGACAGAGGTGAGTGTGAAAGCGAAGCTATCGATTTTACTGGTCGATCTACGTTCCTAACCTCACCTATGGTCAGGAGCTCTGGGTAGTGACCTAAAGAATGAGATCACGGATACAAGCGGCAGAAACGAGCTTCCTCCGAAGGGTGGCTGGACTCAGCCATTTGGGAGGGGCTCGGAGTAGAGTTACTACTCCTCCGAAAGGAGCCAGTTGAAGTGGTTCGGGCATCTGACCAGGATGGCTCCCAGGCCCTTCCCAGGTGAGGTGTCCCAGTGGTGAAGTCCTACTGGGAGGAGGTCCCGGGGGCGACCCAGAACATGCTGGAGAGATTACATCTCTCAGCTGGCTTGGGAATGCCTTGGTGTCCCCCCAGAAGAGCTGGAGGAGGTGGCCAGGGATCTGGGCATCTCTGCTTAGACTGCTGCCCCCGCGACCCGGACCCGAACAACTGGTAGGAAATGGATGGATGAATGGATGCTTATTTATGTAAGGCAGCCAAAGACTGTCTCAGAAGAAGAGAAGGCTGAGGTTGTAGAGACTTCTGTGAAGGTTTTCACAGGAGTCGCTCCAGTCCTGTGAAAAACTAAGTAGAGCCACCTATAGCAGCAATAACCTGAAGTCATCATTTTCTGTATGATTTTATCTCTCATATCATTCTGAAGGAATTTTGGTCCACTCTTTTTCTTTTTTTTTTTTTATACAACTTTGCTTCAGTTCATTGGGGTTTGCAGGTATTCATTTGTGTCCAGCTCTCCTAAGGACGTACCTCAGCATTTCAGTTGGGTTGAGGTCTGGACTTTGACTGGGCCATTTCAACACCTTGATTCTTTTATTTTTCAGTCATTCTGTTGTAGATTTGCTGCTGTGCTTGGGATCGTTGTCCTGTTGTATGACCCAATTTCAGCCAAGCTTTAGCTGTCAGACAGATGGCCTCACATTTGACTCCAGAACACTTTGGTATACTGAGGAGTTCATGGTTGACTTAATGACTGCAAGTTGCCCAGGTCCTGTGACTGCAAAACAATCCTAAATCATCAAAGTTGGCATGAGGTGTTTGTGCTGATATGCATTTGGTTTTCTCCAAATGTTATGCTGTGCAATATGGCCAAACATCTCCACTTTGGTCTGGTCTGTCCAAAAGATATCATTCCAGAGGTCTTGTAATTTGTTCAGAAGCAACCTTGCAAAGCTAAGCCATGCTGCCATGTTTTTTTTTTTAGAGAGAAGAGACACTCTCCTGGCAACCCTTCCAAACAAACTCTACTTGTTCCTTCTTTTTCTAATTGTGTACTGTAATTGTACTAATTGAACTTTAACATTTAACATGCTAACTGAGGCCTGTAGAGTCTGAGATGTAGCTCTCTTTTTCTTGTTTTTTTACAATTTCACTGAGCATTGCTGCAAGGGTCCAGGCTGGTGTGGCTGTTTTCTCTGTTTTCCTGTGTTAGGTGGAGTTGTGGGCTGATCTCAGCTAGGCTCCGCCTACAGGTGGAGCCGTATTTCCCAGGCTTGCTCCCCCACACCTGCGATTCATCTACTCATCTGTGTCTGTGTACTGAAGATCGTATGTGACTGTGCTTCTCCGCCAGATTGTCTTATCGTAAATCAGCTCTCCATGTTGTTTGCTGTGCTTTGTTCCAGCCATGTAGTAAGTCTTGTTTCCCATGTTTTCTCCAGTTCCTCGCTCCAAGTCTCAGTTGGCTTACCTGCAAAACCTACCTTCTTGTCCTTGTGGAATTCACAGCTCGCAGCCGGATTCAGTCGTCCTCAACTCTGCAGCTACCAGCTTCACTCTGGTAACTCGCTCTCCTCGGACACTCACCTGCCTGCCGACTCTCCACCGCTCCAGCCAAGCAATCTCTGGATAACAGCGAGCCCTCTGACATATCCTCCCACATGCACCCTTCTCCAGACCAGAAGTAGAAGACTCTTCCCTGACTCTCACTTAACTGCCCATTACTGCCAACCTGCTCTAACTACACTTCCCCCTTTCCACAGACCCTCCTTGACTGCCAGTGTTGTGTTTAGTGCAAGACCAGTGCTTGTCACCTCACTCATACATTATCTTATTGTTGTAAATAAACCTTTTAACTTTGACTTGTGCTGTCTCTGTCTGCTTCTTGGGTCCAGAAATTCCTTAGCCATGACAGAACAATCTGGCCCGCCTCTGGACCCAGCAGACACTCCAATTTTCTGCATTGCCATTTCCTGTCAGGGAGACATTTTGTGTGAAGATGATCAAGTATTAACCTCTGTAGTGCAGCAGCTTAGAGTAACCCATCAACAGGTATAACAACTAGCTAGCACTCTTCAGGCCATTCATGCTAAGTTGTCACCACCCCCTAGTAAAGAAACGCCTGCTCAAACTCCCATTGCTACCCTGGCACTGGATAGTCAGTCGCTCCCCTCTGCCTGTGTTTCTGCTCCTCCCACACCTGTCCAACTTGGGGGGGAGTTAGGTCGCTGTGATGCTTACACCAACATATCCCAACTAATAGGTTTATTAAGAGATAAAGCTTTAAAGTGGGCCCAGGCATATTTGATCATGAATCCCATAGGATCAGTCACCTTTGAGCATTTCATTAAAGACTTTAAATCAGTTTTTGAACACCCCCTCCGTGAGGAAGAAGTAGCCCAGCAGCTGTTTAGTTTATGCCAGGATAATACATCAGTGGCAGAGTTCTCTACTGAATTTAGAGTATTTGTTGCAGAATCAGGCTGGGAGGAGAAGGCATTAAAAGTAGCTTTCTATCATGCTTTAAATGATCAAATGAAGGATGAGTTAGCTTCTAAGGATGAGGCTAAGGATTTTGAAGAGCTTATGGCTTTAGCTGTCTGCATTGATAATCGCCTCCAGGAACGAAGCAGTGAAAGAAACTACAAGTCCCGCCAGTCTCGCAGTCATAGCTCACTTCCTGTTTACGCCCTCCGATCTTCCCCCGCTTCCATTAGGTTCTCCCTCCAAATCACCAGGGGGGCCCATGCAGCTTGGGGCACGAAGCTGACTTCTAAAGAACGCCGGAGGAGGATTGAGGCCAAACTCTGTCTTTACTGCAGCACATCTGGGCATTTCATTGCATCCTGCCCTGTGTGGCCTAAAGCCAACGCCCCCCCCCAGCTGCTGTGGGCATACTGGTGGGCGGATCAGTATGCCCTGTAAAGATCTGGCCGGTAAAGACATGCGGGGCAAACCTTGATCAAGATACAAGCAAAATGAACTTCATCTGCATGCGTTGGTAGATTCCAGTGAATTCCAGTGCAAAATTTACTTGACAAACAGTTGGCAAGACAGTAACCACTCTGTAACCACTCTTCCATTAGATCCGCCGATCTCTGTTTCTCACACTTAATGGGCAGTTGTTAACCACCATCACCCATCAGACTGAGTCATTGCAACTCATTCTCTCTGACAATCACTGAGAGCAGATCCAGTTCCTCGTTTTCCATTCCCCCAACAACTGTAGTTTTAGATATTCACTGGTTCGAAAAACATAACCCCCATATCAATTGGAAGGAGAGGCAAATTGAGAGTTGAAGTTCCCATTGTCTGTCCCACTGCCACCAGTCAGCCATTCCTCCTTCATCATCCAGTCCCCATCCACCTGAACCCTCTAAGTCAGACCTGTCTTTAGTGCCCTCCAAATACCATGACCTGGCTCCATGTTTAGGAAGGAGAAGGGTTTGTCGCTTCTTCACAGCAGCCCTATGATTGTGCTCTCGATCTCATCCCGGGGACACCTTTTCCTTCCAGTCGCCTCTATAATCTGTCTGGTCTCTGGAAAAATACATAAAGGAATCATTGGATGCTGGG
>VVAS01112419.1:0-11140 GCA_015103295.1 Ptychochromis oligacanthus | reverse complement strand
GAAGAGGCCCAAACACACACCACAGACAAAGAATAGTGCAGCCCTCTCTGGGTGGTCTGTTGTAGAAGAGAAATTGGGTAGGGAGAGTTACAATTAGTCAATTTTAGACAGAAAACATGTCCAAACATTTAACTGGATCTTTCTCACTGATGTTGGGTTTCTTTTATTTTTTCCTGACCTCTTTAGCCATTTACATTTCACTTGATGGCTCACTCACTGTACTGAACAACGTCCGCAAAGTAAGAGCTCAGATGACTCACTTCGCTGGCTTGGTTTAGCTCAAATGTCTTACAGATTCTGCTACCCCTGCAATGTTCTGAACCTCTCCTTCTTCTCATCTTCAGAAATGAATCTCATAGCTCTCTGAACCAAAAAGAACCAAAAAGAACCAAAGAACCAAGAACCAAAGTAACACTTGCTCCATTCATAGGAGACCTTGGTGTGTTCTCATGAGGCCTCCTTTGCAGCCACCACTCCAGTCTGTAGATTGTCTCTGCATAACATTATTCAGACCAGGTCTCACTTTTTTGATGAATAGATGTCATTTTCAGGTTCAATTCCTCCATGTCTTCCTTGCTTGTATGCACTTTTATACCCTACATTGTGGCAGTCTTGTCTTCAGGGATTATTTGCACCCCAGCTGCTTACATCTGCTCAGCTGCAGAACCTTCTATTAATTTATGTTATTATTCATTAACATAATTGGTTTCATTTCACTTGTACCACTAGACGCTGAGAAATCTTTCTTAATAAAAGTCATACAATACATTCTTTTTAGTCATCTGAGGAAACTTTTGAAGAAGTTAAAAGCTGGGCATGACAAGTAACTAAATAAACCCATGTACAGTGCATGCCTTTTGTATTTATTTGACCGCATGTGCTATGCATTTTGCTATGTATGAACTGTTTAAAACAGGAAACAGGCAAACTATTCCAGTGACTGTTTTAGCAGCTGCTTGGAGCAGGTGACCAACACTGTGTAGGCATTATCTCTGCTATTGTCCTCTAGCCCACATTTACCCACGTTTCAGTAACAAGAAATGGGGGAAAAGGATTTTACACACACCAATCCATGAACTAAAATCCCATGGTCACTGATCTCATGAGCCAAGAAGCAACCAGTAGCTGATAGTGCTCTTGAACATAGAGATCCACCCTTATTGCTAACTAATAGAGAAATGAGTATCCCTGTAGTGGAACTGTATCTCTTTCCCAAAGAGATCAAGTTTCTTTCAGCTGCCCTCTTATTTCCCAAGGGGTTGCCACAGTGGATGGATCTGCGTGTTTTGATTTTGCACAGATTTTACACCAGATTTTTCCTTCCTGTGCGCAACCCTCCCATTTATCCAGGCTGTGAGGTAAATATGTTAACCACTACACAATGGAGCCATTCCCCAAAGAGATGCAGTTAAGATGTCTTAAAATCTGACCGCCAGAAATGATGCTATACATGTGATGTTACGCTACATTTGATAACAATGTTGTCCAACCTGATATGTAAGTGTAGGCTGCCAGTGCATTGCTGATAAGGGCCATGTTGGCACCAGAGGTGGAGTTGATGATGGGATTCATGTCTGGCGGCTGCAGTGGACTTTCTTCTTCTCCTTTTCCGGTTTCTGAAGACTTTTCCTCGTCGATGTTTGTCTCCCTGGGCTTCTTTCTTTCTGGAAAAAAAATTAAAATTAAAAGGACATGAGTGAGCACAATGAGATCCGTATCTGTGGCCCAACATCCAGTGACACAGGAGGAGTATGTCTCAAGTAGTTTACAGCCAAATGTACAGTCACATTATGATGGGACTGCTTACAGTAAAACCAGAATCTATTATTGCTGATGAACTGCAATGATATCAGTCTGAGTACTGATCTATAGTCTCACGGCGGTTTTGAGGAGATTTTACCACATAAATTCTATAAAAAGATGCATCCTGCATAAGACACACACACACACACACACACACACACACACACACACATGTTCACAGGGAGCTTTGTGATTCAGAAGATAACACAACATCCGCTTCTGTTAAATTCATTCTGACTCAGATCATTAAGAAAGAGAATCACATGGAAAAAGTTTGCACTCTGGCGACATTTCAAAAGCTTCCCAAAATCTCAGGGAAAAAAAAGAAAAATTCTATTTATAGATGGGAACGACTATTTCCTCCTCTGGATTTTTTTTCACCTCTTTCAGTGTTTACAAGCTGGGTTTTGTTGTGTACTGAATGCAAGAGAGTGTGTGAGAGAGGGAAAAAACAGGAGCACCATGAATTAATTACAGGGACTCACACTCATGTTACAGCTACCTTTAGTTTACCTGACAAAGTTGTTTATGTGGTATGGTGTAACTACTATAAGTTTAGCTCCACTGAAAAAACAACCAAACTTCAGAGAGTCAAAATAAATAGAAACATTTAGTTTAGTGACCTGAGCTCTAACGATCTGTGTGTGTGTACGTGTGGTTGCACAGTCATATTTCCATGTTTGATTTTTTTTGTCAGTGAAGGTAAGCACACTTTGGTGAACTGTCACACACAGCAATGACCTCTAATTTCGGAGTCTCTAAGGTGTGTCAGGCTCTCTTTATCTGATAAATGCAGTTTATACTGGAAGTGCTCGCTGATGAGGTAAATGTTTCCACCTGGACCTACTGCTATGGTGCACACGTGAGCTACCCTGCAACCAGAATCTCTCGCTCTGAACACACATAAAAACAGACAATTTTCCAACCTGTTGATGAAAACTACAAAATACATAATATAGCAGAAACTGTTGTATCTATAAAATAAATTTATGTTCTATCAGTAAAATACAATAACTTTTTTTTTTCATGTCAAAAATTGAGGTGTATTAAAAAAAAGATCAGTGAGGAACTGGGGACTTCTAGGTACAGTCATATGAAAAAGAAAGTTTTCCCAGGACTCTGCATTCCTGTGGCAAGCTAAGTACACCCTTACTGCTTCCATAGTAATTAAGACGGTAAGTAGCAGCCGGGGGCTGATAATTAAATGCACTTGATTACTTGATCATCAGCAAGTGTAACCACCTCTATAAAAGCAGAACCTTTGTCAGTTTGTTGGTCTGGAACATTCTGGTGTGTGTTAACACGATGCCAAAATCTTCTCAGGAGTGGATGTGCCAGCAAATTCATCCCAAGGTAAGACACAGCAATGCTCAGAGAAACTGCAAAAATCCCAAGAGCTACATCTCAGACTCTACAGGCGTCAGTTAGCATGATAAATGTTAAAGTTCATGACAGTACAATTAGAAAAAGACTGAAAAAAGTGTGGCTTTTGTCTTTTCTCTAAAAAGAACAAGGCAGCACAACTTAGGTTTGCAAAATTACATCTGAACAAACCACAAGACTTCTGGAATATTGTCCTCTGGACAGATAAGACCATAGTAGAGATGTATAGCTATAATGCACAGCGCCGTGTTTGGTAAAAACCAAACACAGCATATCAGCACAAACACCTCATACTAACTGTCAAACACGGTAGTGGATGGGTGATGATTTGGTCTTGTTTTGCAGCCATAGGACCAGGGCACCTTGCAGTCATTGAGTTGACCATGAACTCCTCTATATACCAGAGTATTGTAGAGTCAAATGTGAGGCCATCTGTCTGACAGCTAAGGCTTGTCCCAAATTGGGCCATGCAAACAACAGGAAAATGATCCCAGGCACAGCAGCAAATCTACAACAGAATGGCTGAAAAAGAAAAGAATCAAGGTGTGGCCAAGAATCAATGGCCTAGTCAAAGTCCAGACCTCAGCCTAATTGAAATACTGTTACTTCAAGTTATTGCTGCTAAAGGTTGCTATACAAGCTAGGGGTGTAGTTAGGCTTTCATAGAGTCCTGTGAAAACGTTCTTTTTCGCATGACAAAATTAGACAGAAACTACTGTAGTTTCTGTCTATGAACCTTTAATCTGCACTGTGAGGCTCATTCAGAGAGATATAAGTTTGTATCTGATACAGAACTGTTAAATAATCAAAGACTTTTTTTTTCCTTCAGTGGAAACGAATAAAAGCTGGACAAAGCAGAGAAGCCACCACTGTCTTTTCTTTCCTACTGAAATAGAAAAAGTCATGAGATGGAGCTCCAGACTCACAGGAAATGTCAACGACTTTGCCCTGAGGTCAGGGGCATTTGGAGCCTTGATTGGATCTTTTCTCAGATAACCTATAAAACACAATCAGGCACCAAGAGAAGGCCACAAAGGATAATGAAATTATCTGAATAACACGCATAAAACACCAGTGAAAAGAAAAAAAAAAATAGAAGTAAGGACAGAAGTTTACCCAGAACTACACTTGACATGGATGAGTATACTGAATAATGAGGAAATACTGAGCCATCTGTTCCAGAAAGGAAAGAGTATCAGAATGTTTGAAAACAGACAACACTAAAATGCCTACAGAAACCTAAATATTTTAACAGATGCAGCGTGTTTTCATCTTGAAATATGATAGTCCGAAAGTGTGTATGAGTGCACATGTGCAGAAACACATCTTTATCTCTGTGAGAGTGTAATGCAAATTGTAGTCATTGTGTATTATTAATATATTAATGCTGTGATCCTTCTCTGCGCTCCATTTTATGAGTGTTTGGGATTTATAAAGCAATAAAATTAGTTGTAATCCCAAGAAAACACTTGGCAGCATAAATCATTGTGCTGCCTTCCTTAGTCAATTACAGTAATTATTAACCTCCCTTGGGCCCTCTGAGCAATGTTTGAACTTACCAAGGCTCAAAATATTTCATTATCTCAGGAGGAGACTAATTGGCACTCTGTTGCAGGTAGTGAGTTAAGAACAGCTATTATTCAACAAATAAACATGCAATTCAAATCCATCTTAAGTTTAATTGTTTCATTTCAGCTGTGGGAGAAGGTCAAGATGTAGCAGCAGTCTTGCAGCACACATGATGATAATTTTAGCAGATGCTTGTTACTTCTTGCAGTTATTTCTGTTGGGAACACAATTACTGATGCACTGCAGCACTTTTTGACAAATGATTTCATATCTTTTGTATATCCATAGGTGAATAAAGTCAAGCCATCCCTCTGTTCAGATTTTGGAGGTGTTAAGTTTAACAGCAGCTTCTTCAGTTCCCCACAGATATTACACACTACTTAAAAGCTCATATAATCATGATATTTGGTGGACTATTTGAAGATGTGATTTTAAATTAAAATGTGAAAAAAATGCAAATGGTTTAGGCTCACACTAATAGGGATATTTTGGTCGAGAGAACCCTGGAAGTAAAAGTGCTCCTGCAGCTAATGGTGGATGAGTAATACAAAGTGCTTTCAAACTAGCCAAATAGGAGCATGACTGATTCAGAATACATTAATGAAACATTTTTAGAGCTTCAGACTCATTTCTATCACTTTTTATCACTTGTAGTATAAAACTTGGAAAAAAAAACCAGAACGTGGAATTTAATTTATTCCTGCTTAATGTCAATGTGTCTGAAAACACCAAGCAGAAACCTCTGAAAAATGAACCTCATTGAGACAGTGCCAAAAACTGCAATTCCTGGAGCGTCCACTTGAGGCTGGCTCCAAAATTGAGTCAATCACATAGACTCCCACATTGAAAGGGCTAACTTTGCAGCATTAAAAAAGCATGCTTAAAGCCTGGTACAAAAAATGGTTTTGGCATCTAGGAATACTTTCCTCCTTTGTAACAACTGTATGGTGGGTGTAAATTACTTTAAGACTTGAAGTTAGGGGTGTGGGCGCTTTGTTTGACAGGTGTGATGACTGAAGTAGCTCTAGTTGGTAGCTTTCAGTTAAGACTTACCTTAGACCCCAGTCACACTGGCCTAGAGACCAGCTGGCAACCGTCTGGCAACCACCAGTCACTAGGGAAAAATGAATATTCCCCAAATGGTTGTGAGTACTTGCTGGCAGTCACTGTGAAATCAATTGCTAAAGCCCCAGGTAACCCTGCTAAAAATCAGTTGTTAGGGAAAAATGTATATTTCTGGTTGGTGAGTGGTTGCTGGCAGTTGCTAAGCGAAATTGGTCGTAAAGAGTTATATGGTGCTGCACGAAGAGTCTCCTCGTGATTGATTTGGTTGCTACCAGATTGCCTAGGTTTGTATAGAAGACACTGACTCTTCTGCAAACACTTGCTAACTACTCGCTAAGTGATAGTGAAACTGATAAGGGTGCAACACAAATGGGAAACGGAGAACAAAGTAAAAATATTGCCTTTTGGTTTCAGGGTAAGGCGCAACCTTACCGGTTTATGTCGCACTTCTTCAGGTTTCACTACCGCTTGGTGGTTAGTTAGCAAGTGTTGGCAGACAAGTTGGTTTCTTCCATGCTAACTACTGCAGCAATCTTCTAGCGACCAAAATAATCGCAAGGAGGTTTTTGGTGCAGCACCCTCTTGTATTATTAACAACAACTGCCCAACCGATGGGGGAATACAATACAGATTGCCAGGGGGTCGCCAACCGGTCTCTAGGCCTGTGTGACTGAGCCCTTAGTTAATTTGAGTCACCTCTTTGCCATGTTTGTGCTGTTGGAGCATTTTTTTTAATGGAGTTATTTGTCAAATAATATGGCTTCCTGTGTGGTACAGCCCGCTGAATTTTGGTGAGTGAAGTTCTAGTTTTTTTTTCAGTCTGTAACTTAGCACTAATTAGTAATTGTGTCTGTTTCTGTGTTGCATCCATTCAGTTTATGGATATTGCTGTTGTTAGCTGATAAATTAGCACTCTATGTTCTCATCCATGTAGGTGGGAATGTGAGTGTGAATGGTTCTCTATCTCTCTGTGTTAGCCCTGCGACAGACTGGCGACCTATCCAGGGTGTACTCTGCCTCTCGCCCTGTGAAGCTGGGATAGGCTTCAGCCCCCCCCGAATTGGATAAGCGGAAGAAAATGGATGGATGGATGGATGGATGTTCTCATCCAAATGTGGCCACCTCTGACCATGTGGAAAAAAAAAAACCCCTGCTTTCCCAATAAAGTGAAACTACAATCTCATTCACCATTTCTCTTGATGGCCCCCTACCCATTGTCAATAAGAACAAGAGTGCGACTATGCAGCAATTACACACTGCAGAGTGAAGAGAACACAGTGTGATCAAGAGAACTGCCTCCAATTTTCCATCAACACTTTGAAGTTGTTGTTATTCTGGTGTCGAACACAAGATGGCATACTTGATGCTATCCTCCAGTAACGTTACTTCAGAGGGCCCAGAGAGGGGTAGCCTTCCTTTCCAGTCAGCTCTTTCATCAGTGCAATACTCTAAACAAGAGCCTGCATTTATTAGAAAGTGGAGAGCAAAGAATGAGCAAAGAAAATCCTAAAACTTCCAAATCCCGCCGGATAGAACCCATCAGCCTGCAAGGCTGAATTTTAACATGTAGCTTTGTGCCACGTTACATAATATTGGTGATGCTAATGTAAAGCAGTTAGACTCGAATGGGTAGCAGAACAGCCTATGCCAGGTCCCAGTGTGTGTGTGTGGGGGTGTGCGGAGGCGTTAGAAAGGAAAGGGGGGGGTGCCATAAGTTTGTGTTGTGCCATGCGCAATCTATTCCATTTTACACCCACACAACTAAACTAACTACTGTAACAACTAACAAAATGCAGGAGAAAAGCTTTTCAAGAGTAAACAAAACGTGTGCAGATTCACAAAGGCACCAACACACGCTCAGATTCATATGCACCTGCCATCCTTTACCCAGACTGGCACCTACTGTCATTATGATTTAACCCCACTTGTCCTCTATCCTGAGAAGTTTGATGAGCGCCATCAGACAAGAAGAGCTGGTCCCTTCTTTTTCTTGACATGTGAACAGCTGGGGCCTTCTGTGTTATGACTCCCGCTGCCACATCTGGTGTGTGTGTGTCTGTTTTACGGGCGTGCATTTGATGAATCCTGCCACATCTGGGAGGCAATCCAGCTGTCCCACTCCTCACACGTCTGGACAGCGTCCTGCAGACACCTAGCTGTCACTCCGGGTTACCTGGAGCCCACCTCACCGTTGGAGGCGAGACACTGGCTACATGTGCATCCACACTGCCACATCTGCTCCGGGTGTGTGAGACTGCTTATAGGAGCGTGCGTGTATATGTGTCTGTGTGCATGTGAGAAGCTGTGTGTTGGTGAATGTGTGTGTGTGTGTGTGTGACACTGGGTACATGTATATCCTCAGGGCCAAGGCTCCAGTCTTCACACCTCTCAGCTGAAAACACACCCAGAAAGACACACCAGGCACTGTAGCCACACTGTGTATATGGGTCAAAGACTCTGAAGCTTATGCTTCCAAAATAAAGCAAACACATAGTTTAGAAAAAATATATTTAAGAATAGTCAAAAATATCCAACAAAGACACATGAAACCATAAATGATAATGTAATGTGATTAGTGTTAAAGAGAGAGACAGAGAGAGAGAGAGCTGGGGATATATTTGAACCCGCTGAGTCCCTCCTGATGCAAATATCTGGAATTTGGCCTGAAGCAAATTTAGCTCAGTTTTTCCAAAGATATTTTACATTCCGGATCACCAGAGAGAACACAGAAAACAACTTGTACATGTATGTATTTCACCTTTTGGCAATTTTGGGCTTTTGAAAACTGTTAGAAGACAGTTAGAAGACCAAAAAAAAAAAAATCTTTGTGAGTGACATATATTATTTTACATGTGAGTAGGGAGATTAAAATGAGTTGGCAATCAAAATGTGTAAATAACTCACCAGCCACTTTATTAAGTACACCTGTGAAACTGCTTGTTAAATGCAAATATCTAATCAGCCAATCACATGGAAGCAACTCAATGCATTTAGGCATGCAGACATAGTCAAGACGACCTGCTGAAGTTCAAACCGAGCATCAGAATGGGAAAGAGAGGTAATTTAAATGACTTTGAATGTAGCATGGTTGTTGATGTCAGATGGGATGGTCTGAGTGTTTCAGAAACTGCTGATCTACTTGGATTTTCACGCACAACCATCTCTAGGGTTTACAGAGAATGGTCCGATAAAGAAAAAACATCCAGTGAGCAGCAGTTCTCTGGGTGAAAACGCCTTATTGGTGCCAGAAGTCAGAGGAGAATGGCCGGACTGCTTCGAGCTGATAGGATGGCAAGAGTAACTCAAATAACCACAAATTATAACCAAGGTATGCAGAAGTGCATCTCTGAACACACAATACGTCGAACCTTGAAGCTGATGGGCTACAGCAGCATAAGAGCACACCGGGTGCCGCTCCTGTCAGATAAGAACTGGAAACTGAGGCTACAATTTGCACTGACTCACCAAAATTGGACAATAGAAGATGGGAAAAACGTTGCCTGGTCTGATAAGTCTTGATTTCTGCTGCGACATTCGGAAGGTAAAATCAGAATTTGGCGTAAACAAGATGAAAGCATGGATCCATACTGCCTTGTATCAACAGTTCAGGCTGGTGGTGGTGGTGTAATGGTGCAGGGGATATTTTCTTGGCACATTTTGGGCGCCTTAGTAACAACTGACTTAAACACCACAGCCTACCTGAGTACTGTTACTGACCATGTCCATCCCTTTATTACCACAGTGTACCCGTCTTCTGATGGCTGCTTCCAGCAGGATAACGCACCATGTCACAAAGCTCAAATCATCTCAAACTGGTGTCTTGAACATGACAGTGAGTTAGTTCACTGTACTCAAATGACCTCCACAGTCACCAGATCTCAATCCAACAGAGCACCTTTGGGATGTGGTGGAACGGGAGATTCACATCATCAGCTGACAAATCTGCAGCAACTGTGTGATGCTGTCATGTCAACATGGAATCTGTGCCATGAAGAAATAAAACAGTTCTGAGGGCACAGAAGGGTCCATCCAGGTACCAGCAAGATGTACCTAATAAAGTGGCTGGTGATTGCATATGACAATTTAGAGAGGTTTATGTGTTTCTCTCTGGTGACAAATGTTACTGTGATCAGGAGAGCAAGAGGACGTGTCTTCAACCTTTTTCTCAACATTGATTTGTTTATTTTTTTTTATTCCATTCTCCTTTGGTTAGATGTATTGTCTAAAAAAAATTCAAAGCAAATAACAAATACCTAACATCAAAAAGCTTCACTTTTTTTCTGTGCCATCAAAGTTCATTTAGAAAAGTGTTAAGAAGACAACAATCAGACAAACGTGGATGTTTGGAGCTTTTTCATACTCCCCCTCTTTACCCCAAGAACTGTCACAAAGTCTTTTACAAATCATTAGATAAGCTAGAACTGTGTAAAGTGTAAAAGGTATTTGTCAGAGTGTTCATGACAGGCAACAGCGACAGTTACAAGCATTAGACAAATTATCACAAAATATATATCACAAAAATCAGAATTCTAAATCAGAGGATTCAAGTTTATTTTTTCCTTTAAAAACTGCCACAGACTGCCAGTAAGAAGCATGAAAACGACCAAAGAGCTGAAACTTTCACTTAGTTGCTTTTTGGTATTTTGATACAAGATCAGCCAATATTGATTAATGGCATCACATTCACTGGCAGTGTTTGCCACTGGTTTTCTGATATTTGTCCAAGTATCTTTGTCCTAAGGACTGTCTTTTGGGAAGGGCGCTGGAAAAGATTTTCTGATATTTGAAGTGAAAAAAAAAAGCAGGAGCTCCGAGAATTTATTTATTTTATTTTTTGTCAAGATGGTTGCCAGTTGCCAAAGAAAATACAGTACATTCTAGCATTGTTGTGCAATCTATGTATAACTTTGAAATCTATGCCTCTCGTGTTTTAAAAGCACTTGAGTGTCTGCGTAGATGTGTCAAAAACAGCCTTGGAGTGAGACAGTACCACTTTGCTATACTACTCAGCGTTGCTGTGGCTGCATCTGCGCCTCTTTCTCCGTCTATGAGGAGTGTTGCCAGTTCCTTACCTCCAGATCAACATGCATCTCTCCCTAAGCACTCCACGACTGAAGAATCTCCACTCTAATTAACTGAGATTACAGCAATTAGCAGACCATTAATCACACCCTTATTAGTTTAGCCAGGCAGAGAGAAGGGAAGAGTGAAGGGAGGGATGGAAATACGTGGAAAGTGCAATCGGATGGGAAACAGTGGAGGAGGAAAGACAGAGGGGGAAGAGAGAGGTTCTCCTCTTGGCACTGGAGTTGGCTGTGAT
>VVAS01112413.1:0-10242 GCA_015103295.1 Ptychochromis oligacanthus | reverse complement strand
TATTTGGTATGACCGCCTTTATTCTTCAACACAGCCTGAACTCTCTTAGACAAGCTTTCTAGTAATTTCTTTAAGTAGTCTTCAGGAATAGTTCTCCAGGCTTCTTGAAGGACATTCAAAGCTCTTCTTTGGATGTTGGCTGCCTTTTGTTCTGTTCTCTGTCAAGATGATCCTACACTGCTTCAATAATGTTGAGGTCCGGGCTCTGGGGAGGCCAATCCATGACTGATAGTGTTCCATTGTGTGTTTTTCTATCCAGGTATGCATTTACTGCATTGGCAGGCAGTGTGTTTGGGATCATTGTCACGCTGAAAAATGAAGCCGCTGCCAATCAGACGCTGTTCAGATGGTGGTGTATGGTGGATCAAAATCTGACAGCACTTCTGTGCTGCTAGTAACAAAGTGCCTAAAGATACAATTTAAAATTGGTTCTTTGCTAAGTTGTCTGTTATTTGTAGACACAACACTGGCTCATCCCTTGAGTTAGGTGCCTTTTTTATACTTAAATGATTCAAAGGTCAGTGTGGCTTAACAAACAAATTCCCCTGAAAATGGTCAGGTACAAGGACTGGACTGAAAATGAGTGAAAAAGCAACCAATGTCCAAAGAAAAACTTTGACAAACCTTCAGAAAGCCTGGACAACTATTGTTCAAGACCACTTTAAAAAAATTACAAGAAAGTCTGGCTCCATGAAAGCAAAATATAAAGAAATGAGGGGTGGCTCAAGACTTTTGCACAGTACTAATTAACATCTGAATCTATATTGAGATGTTAATTAGTTACAGATATTGCTGTCTGGTTTAAAAAAAAAAGTGATTGCTCAGGTTTTAGCCTTTCATTTGCAAATTATCGTCTTGATGTTGAAACCTTTTGCTGTCATAATCAACTCGATAAGCTACTTTGGAGCCACTCGGATCAATGTTATGTTATTATCATTTTCTGGGTCATTAATAATTATTTTAATAATATCATTCTGTATATGTAAAAACAATAACTGCAAAAATAATACATGATTTTCTGATTTCCCACACAAACAACAAGCACATGTATTTTTTCAGCTGCCGTCTTTGTTTGGTTAAGAAACTGTGCATCTCTTTAAAAAAAACAAAACAAGTTTTTGTTTGTTTGTCTCCCTGAGGACATTTTAACTTGTCACAGCAGGAAAAGCACTAGTGTTACTGATTATATTAATGGGTGATTGTTCTGCTCTTTTCAAATGTCCCACTAAGCCACGATAGTGTCACGGGGAGCTGCCACGCACAACGCCAGCAACCTGAAACTGATGCAACCAAAATGCAATGCAGCACATCAATAATTGTGTTTTGTTTTTTTATTTAATTTTTTTATTTTAACACTGGTGCTGTTCCTACGGTGACGTCAAATTAGCATTTATGCCGCAGATTTTTTAAAAGCAACAGGATAAGAAAGGCTATGTTAGTAATTTAGAAACTTATTCAAAACAAGAGCAAGTACTGTTTTGTATTTCAAACCTATAATTTTTTCAGGTTTCGCCACAGAAGAAAGTCTAAAATTGATATTTACGTGTAACATGAAGCAAGTTCAGAAAAGCTAGGTTTTCTTTCTCTCTTCTGGCTCAACAACACCTATAACCTCTGTTAGAGATGATGGGCATCACAATGGTGGTTATCAACTTTCTTTGTTACCCCAGGATTTCTGCCTCAGGCTCTGTGCACAGTCACCAAAAAAAAAAAAAAGGCTTTTGATGTGTCATTTCACTCTTCTTCCATACACAATTAATGAGCTGAGTGTTTCAGTCACAGACATTATTAGAGGAACAGGTGATAGATATCTGCGGAGAGTCGAAAAAGTAAAACAGCAAAAGCCAACAGCGGTGTTGCATATAAGACAAGAGAGTGCAGTGAATATTTTACATGTAATGTAGACCACTCGGTGCACCCTCAAAGCTGCAACATGACAATTGCACATTATAGCTCTGAAACTTTGAACTCGATATGTTTAAACAATTTAGGCTACTGACTGTGTTTCTGTGTGACACTGTCCCATAGCCTGATGAAGGAAATCACTAATTTGTGACCAGATCAAAGTGAAATTACATTTACTTTACAAATGTGACTGATTATTTTTCCAATCTGTGCACTATTAGCTAAAATTCTAGCAGTGTAGGGTGGAGTTGGCAGATATTAAAAACATATTCATGTATTTTCTCCATCACCAGCTGAATAAATACAAATTTCTTGCGACTATGCAATGCATACAGTTTGCACTGCTTTAATGTTGTTGCATAGCTTCATTCGGTGGCGTTAGGACCATTTAGATCAACAAGGTGCACATATAAAACATACAGGACATATAGCATATAGGAATGCACCGAAACTCTGAACATAATCTGCTCTGGACCAGGTTATGTTTGGCATAATTTGCCATGGTGATCTAGATAGGTACAAAGAGCCATCTTCATGACACTGAAAACTCTGGCTTAAAGCCCGACGTACCTCGCTAACCCATTACTCTCGCTCCGTAGTACTCCCCTCCCGACTATTTATTAGCCTTCTAATGTTTGGGTAATGTTTACACAGTAAACATTACCCAAACAAGACCAGCAGAATATGAATATAAACTCTACTGTGCTGATTATCCCTTGACTTGTCTGAAAAACCTTCTGATGAGTTGGTCATCCCGTTCTTTTACAGGTGACACAGTGAAGATTGGCGAGGTCACTTACAAACTGAAGCCACCCCAGAATCCAGAGCTTGTTCCTGTGAAACACAGTATGTAATCTTCTGTGTGTGTGTGACAACAAAGTCTACAGGTATTTCAGCATGTAAAGATTACTTTGTGTGTCTCTGCTAGTTTTAGACTCCATGCCCCAGACAGTGGCTCAGCATCTGCGATGGATTATGCAGAAAGACCTTTTGGGCCAGGATGTGTTCCTCATTGGTCCCCCAGGACCCCTGAGACGATCCATTGCTATGCAGTACCTTGTGAGTGCCCACGTCACACACAGACACACAATGTTTAGCTGTGTGAAGTAACAACATTTTGTGAAACTAGAACTGAACTATAACAAACCCAACACCCCGTTAAACCCAATCTCCGAAAAGAGCGAAATAGGTTAAACATTTCTGGCAATAAATTGCTAAAGAGCTCAGAACTCCAGCAACACTTACAGTCTGTATGTAACACTTTTTGGCTTGGGGCCACTTTCTAGCTGTAAAGTTGATCTGTGTAGTACAAGTGACCTTTCCATTCTCCAAGATCCTTGAAAGCAGGTGAATATGTGCCATAAACTCCTCCTTCTGCAATTGTCATTACCGTGCCCCAAGGATTAAAGCTGAATAGTTCATTTTTATTGTCAACAGGTTTAAAATGGTTAATCAAAGCAAAATTTAAAATGGAATTTATATTGTGTATGTTCCATATCACTCATTGCATGTAAGTATTCTTCAAAACGACAGTTCAGCTCATATCTCGGTTTTATTTTGGAGGGATGAAAGGTGAAAAAAAGGGAAAGAGTTATTTTTACCACAGTTTTGATCACTTGATTAGGATTAGACCATGAACAAAAATAAAACTCCATTATTCTGATGTTTTATCCAATTCTCTTGCTTCCTGAATAATCATGAAACATTACTGTGATATGTTATAGAGAAATGGAACCAGAATTGTAGATGTCTTGCTTTTGGCCTTGGTTTCAGAATGGTTGCAAAGCAGCTTGCAGACGTGCAGCAACTAAGCACTTGTGGGTTGACATTGAGATCAGCTGATCTGTTGGGATTGTGGCCGAGCTTGACTTTGTGGTCTGTCTGAACTATGACTATGCTTGATTTTTATTGACCTCTGGGGAAATTTATATTTGGATCAGAGTTACTGTCACACATAGCAGGATCCTTGCAACTTACGCAAAGTGCTTAAGTTCAGAAAGTGCAGAAGTTCATACATTCATGAATAAAAAAGCCCTCAAATTTAAATGCAGTTGTAAAGCATTGCATAGCTGTGATAACTTTAAAAATAAACCAGTAAAAAGTTCAAACTATTAAAATGATTTAAATAACATTCAGATGATATTTTATCATTCTCAGATAAGCCTGAGAATGAGCTTTTAAAGCATGTGAAGCCAAGCTTGTTCCCTTGTTCTTGACTAGGAGTTGACTAAACGGGAAGTCGAGTATGTGGCTTTGTCCAGGGACACCACAGAGACTGACCTGAAACAGAGGAGAGAGATCCGATCAGGGACAGCCTTCTACATAGACCAGGTAAGTCTGCTTATTTAATGGATGAAACACTGTCTAACTGTCAGGGTTTGAAATAGATTCATCCTGGTGTAAAATCCACTTTACGTCAACATTTGAATCAGCGTCATGTGTATTATCTACATTTGTACCTTACCTTTCACTTAACCTAACTTACGCTGAGAGAGACTCTCATGTTTCCACTGCATGGAGTTGCTGATATGGTTTCTAGAAGCAAATATAAAAACAAAGACTCGTTTCCATTCTTAGTCACACATAAGTTTGGAGTATGTTAAAAACAGCTCTCTTGAGTGCTGATGGAGCCAAGTGAATGCATGCTACATTACACCATAAGAACTATGCTGAAGTACAAAACAAAACATTATTCATTTACTTATTCATTCATTCATTTATTGTTTTACTTTAGGTTTGTGCTTTGTTTGTACTTGTAAGTGTGCTTACTTCAGTTGTCTCTTTATTTGTAATGTTTCGCAATGTTCTGATAATAAAGTAACCTTAACTTTAAAACACAATGTTTCAGAAAACACCAAAATAAAACACTGACACAACAATAAACAAACAAAAAAACCCATAACATTTTAGAAAACCCAACGATTCAGTCAGATTTATTTCACTTTGATCTGCAGACGAACTAAAGTGATTTCCACGTCTCCTTTGTCAGGCTGCGGGACGGTAACATTTAATGTTTAAATGGATCCAGTTTAAAGTTCCAGACTCTAATGTGCAGCCGTCACCTTAGAAATAAACAGCAGCACTGAGAGCGACTCAGCCAGGAAATAATTCACTGGAATTAAAATGTTTATTTTATTGCTCTGTGCGCTAAATCATCAGATTAACGATTTGCTCCAGCATTAACCTCTTGTCCTTTTTACAACAGTGTTGCATTTTATTGTTATATTTTTTTATGCTCTTTATAGATTTTTAATCACCATTATTTGATAATGTCTCTGGAGTAGGTGGCACTAGGGCTAATTTTCTGTGAAAGAAGAGTCATATGACCCATGAAACGCCCCTTTTAGATTGGTTAGATGCTGCTAACCCCGCCCCTTTCATGTGAACGTGCAGGGGAAACCCTGGGTTAACTTAGCGAGCTGATAACCAGCTTCGTGTCACCGCTTTGAATGGACCAAACCCAAGTCACTATCAGCAGATTGACATCATTTCATTTCATTCTGTATGTCTGTCAGCAGTGCCCTTGCCTGAATTTTAAACTGGGTTTAATAGGATTGAGAGGAGATTGGAATCATAAAGAAATATTTTATCAAAGGACATTCACAATTAAGACTTCACTGAACAAAGTATGTTGCATTGTTTATAAGCTGTAGATGTTGTGTTTTGTTGTTGCGTTTTGGACCACAAGGCCACCGTAATGAACCATGTAGGGTAGCAATGACTACAGGAAACACCAAAGCAATCTCCACAGCAGGTGGATGCATATTAGGTGCATGGCCTGTTTCCAGCTGAATACATTTGACCGATACTCAATTGGGGCTTCACAGGCCATTACAAACAATTGGTCATTTTTTAAATATTAATTGTACATTAATTACAATAATACAAATGTAGAATCACAATCATCAGGTTCTGGCTAAAAGTCTTTATATTATGATAGAACTGATATAACCAAAGCTGAAAGCAAGAACAATTTACAGCATGGGTGGAACATTAATTGAGCGTGCCATATCCTTGGATTAGGCATTACAGTAACACATGGTCACCACAGCGTTGTACCCTTCCACTTTTTCATTCTGTTGCCTTCCATGCTCCTTTTTGATCGATCAAGCTTTCGGCAAACAGACGCCCCCATTCTCTGTTGACTTTGTAAGTTGGGTAACCATAGAAACCAGCAGTTTCCCTCATTATCCAGGCAGGTTTCTCTAAGGAGAACTTTGTGTTCTCCATCCATCTCCATTTAATGTCTCACAGCTACAGTAAAACAAATTATGAAATGAAAAGAAAAACTCAGTCCAGATAAGGCTGATCATTAAACCATGGCATTGGGCTTCAAGGAGCCAGCAGCAGTCACAACTGATAATAAGCTGTGATAATTAACATTTACTTAGTCATGTCATTATCCACAACTAATTAGCGCATGACTTGATCTGTGTAAAAAAAATAAACCCGTTGCGTAACAGTTCAGACATCAACTCCATGGAAACAGGGTGAAGTTTTTCTTGTTTTATTTTCAGCACATTTATCCCTTAAACTTTACTCAGAAACCTGTTCTCCTGGAACAGGCAGAGTCACAGCTAATTAGGCTTTCTTATAATTAGACTGCAGCTGGAAGGGAATCCGCTTACTGTAGTGCCACTCCACTGTCTTCGTTGCTATTAGTGCTCTGAAGAAAGTGGTTTTATGAATATGTATATGTATTGATTTCTTAGTTAATGCATCACCAGGGCTTGAGGAGAAAATCCACTGAAGAACCAGCAACTGCACTTCACACACATATACTGAGTGGTTTTATAATTTCATAAAGTAAGGTGGCCTGTTTGTGTGCCAGTACAAATCAGGCAATAGTGCCTTCACACTGCTGATGTGGCAGTTTTGTTCAACTCCACCAGATTTTATTAATTTAATCGTTTTAATGCTTATGACTCCTTTTACTAAATTGAATGGCAGGGTTCCACAAGGGGGGATATATATGACACAATGCAATTTCATTATAAAATCTTTGCTTGTGTGTAAAGATGGAAACTCTGTGTGAGAAATAATTTTTTTTACTCACATGCCAGTGTAGGTGGATGGAAAAAAATTGACTAACCATGCAAATTTTTTGTGTGTCACATAATTTGTTTCCATACAGTCATAAAGATATTAAGGTGTTATGTAAAACAACCTTAAAGAAGCAACATTTGAAGCTAAATTTTAATGTATTGATCAAAGGCTCAAACCAACTCCAAATTCTACCGAACATATTTGCTATCAAAGTTAAATTCGAAGGTTTTGTAACTCTATCTAAAGCTTCATAAACTTAAGTATCTCCTTATTATTTACCACTTACCCCCTTCTTCTTCCAGTCCCGCCCCTACTCTGCCTCTGACTGGCTAGTGTTTGTTGCTTGGTTAGGTTTACGATTAAGTGGTTAGTTAGACAAAACTGTCTGGTTGTGCCTTTTTTTTTGTGGGGGTGGGGAGACACACCAGTGTGGCAGGTAACTTTCAGAAATTCACTCCAAACAGAAAATCTACCCGCATTTGGTTCTCTACAGGTTCAGACCCCGTGTATGGACATAGTTACATAATTATAATATAATTTAGTTATGTTTGCATGGTTTAGTGTTTTTGCTTGCTCAAAACAATGTTTTATAATGTTCATTTATAAATGAAAACAAAAGAAATGAACATATGGTTTATGCTTTTTCAGTATCTTGAAAACCAGAAACCTTTTAATTCCATCTGCTATATATTCCTGTCAAATAGGTTTATTTGAGACTGAGTAATCTTCTAATTGACTTCTTATTCTAAAACACTAGGGCAAGCACACAACACTATGCATGCTTAGTCAACAGGCTGGACAGAAGTGTTGTTTCAAATTGAACATGGTAAGTTGTGCACATAGACTGTATATAAAAGATGGACATAGCCACAACCATGATGTTGTCTATTGTTGAAATCCTGTTGTGAAGCCTCGAGTTGAGCGTTTCAGCCTTTGCAAGTTTGAAACGGGCACTGGTGAGTGACGCATGGATCAGACTGAGAAACTGAGCAACTCTACACACTCATTGAAGTGACTTGTCAGTCACAAGATAGGCCTACCTTAAACCATACCTTGCTTTATCATTTATAATCCCTTTTTGCCTCTAATGGGGACCATAATTTACAGAATGAAAGTCCTGTTGAAATCAATATGACGACTGAGACCATTAACTCATGAGGAAAGGTCCTACAGACTTCTTTTTAAAAGTTGCCACTTGGTCATTAGAAAGAATGCAGGTTTAAGGAACTTATGCATTGACTTCAAATTTCAGGCCTGGAAGCTGTATCCAGGTTTTTTATACTATACTTACTTTATGGTTGTGCACTTACGATTACAGCATTTAACCGTGGATATCATGCTAGATGCTGCATTTTGACAATTTGCCAAATCTCTGCATTGACAAGTTGTAAATGTATTTCCTACTATACATCAAAGATGATAATTTAACATGCATCAACACCAAAAAACACCACAACACATGTAATATTAATGCCTGATAAAATTATGTGTTTTTAGTGAGCTAGCTGGCGCTGGCATTGGCAGTGACGAGGTGTCATCCTGTAAACTCGCCAAAAAGGTGGTGACCATTGATGGTGAGAAATTTAGAGCATTCCACGCATCTTTTTGACTGTTATGAGTAGTATACCATCTCAGTCCTCGTAGTGCACCATATTTAACATTAGATGTCAGCTTGCAGATATACTTATTAGTGTAAGGACACTGCACTTACAATTCCATGTGTAAGTACAGAAGTGCGTGTTTTGAGAAAGCCACTTCATATAAGTTTGTACTTTAATTATATCTTATATGTTCATTAGCAGACCTGTCCAGGGTGTACCCTACCTCTAGCCCTATGACAGCTGGGATAGGCTTCAGCCCCCCCGCGACCCTGAGTTGGATAAGCGGAAGAAAATGGATGGATGGATGGATGTTCATTAGCATAGTGTTTGGAAATTAAGTTCAGTATAAACTGGTTTCAATCGTCTGTCTTCACAAAGTCAGTATGCACATTAAATATGCAAAACAATTTGTGTAAAATAATTAGTGTACAGCAAAGTGTCTAAAAATACAGAAAAATGTAAGCAGTTAATCTCTTTGTCCAAACTGATAACTGTAGTTCTGTTTTTTTTTTTATATAAGTGGAACACACCATTTTCAGGTCTCACACACAGCTGCAGGTATTAAATATAAGAGGGGAAAGTCTGATTAGCTGTGCCACACTAAACAAACACTGGCAACAATATTGTCTGTTATCAGCAGCATCTTCTGCATGAACTAAACCTTTATTTGAGGCTGTCAGTAGAGAGATGACAGGAAATTAGAAGATTGAGACAGCTGGGACATACAAAAAGGTGTTTGGCTAGACTTGAGATTGGGCCGTTGTAGCCATCCTAACCCAGGTTGCCCATGTTATTAGCTGCAGCTGTGATCCGTGTGATGACACCCCAGTGAAAATTACCTTGAGAAGCAAATGCAGCTTGTGTCAAAGCAACCCCTCAAGAATAGCAGTACACAAAAACAAAAGTGCAAAAAGGAAACAAAATAAAAACTCAGTCATCATGCATAAGCACAAATGCGAGATTAAGTTCAAATATTGCAGAAAGGGACCCTAAGACTCTTCCATTTATGTTGACATTTTGAAACATTAGACCTCAGCTTTTCCACATTAATAACCAATGCAAGTTCATGCAACAATTTCCTAACCCATAGTGAAGTTGATGTATGAAAGAGTAGCTGCTTGTAAATCAGGTTTTATCAATGTCTGTGTAGCCACCTTTAATATTGGTTCAGTTGGGTGACCAGACCTTGGCTCAGCCCCTAAGTTATTGCTCCTGTTGCACCACTTGCCTGACAACTAAGTCAAGTAGCGCTATAAAGTTGGACCATATTCTCTGTTAGAACGTTGGAAAAAAATGACTGCCAAGACTTTCCATTACATTTGGACAGTCACTTAACCTTAGTCTCAAATTGGAACGAGAAACCAGGCGTAGATATTTTTGTGACAAATATTCTGATTTTTATTTTGAACACCATGTATCATTTTCCTTCCACTTCACAATTTTGCGCTACTTTGTGTTGGTCTATCACATAAAATCCCAATAAAATACATTTAAGTTTGTGGTTGTAATGTGACAAAATGTGGAAAAGTTCAAGGGGTATGAATACTTTTTCAAGGCACTGTACATGGTCATGTACATGATTATTTTCTGGTCCCCAAGTTTCTGATTGATTAAACAGTCCTCATCCACTAATGGCACAGTTTTGTATCTATCAGGACACGTTGTCTTTTCCAGCAACAAGAAAAGCTAG
>VVAS01112386.1:0-12015 GCA_015103295.1 Ptychochromis oligacanthus | reverse complement strand
ATTTGCACTACTCTCTTGCACAATCAGTCTTACTTTTTACTCTTCTTTAACTTAACCTCATTTTTATTTATTTATTTTTTTTTTATTTTTTTTGGTTTTTATCACTGTTGCGAATATATAACATTTTTTTTTTCTCTCACAGTATTATACCTTTACTATGCACCTGTGGCACTTTTACTTTAATTATGTTGTTTTATTTTTTGTAGACTGCACTATTTTTTGTTCTTTATCCTGCTGCTGTAACGCAATAATTTCCCTTGTGGGATCAATACAGTGTCTATCTATCTATTTGATATTTATGAAATGCTGAATAGCTTTAAATATAATGAAAATATAGTGGGAAAAAGTCATGTACAGGGTGAAGTAGAATTATGACATTTTTTCAAGGTTTTGTGCATCCAAAAGACTCTCAAGACAGGTTTTGTACTTGAGACTGAATCTGGGATCATAAATGTAACAGGGAATTTACTTTTGTCGTGCACAAACACTCAGATACACTGCAAAGTTATTCGCATTGCACAAAACCCTATTAACATTTTCTAAAGCATGTCTCAATAGTATCTGCCCTACACTGAACATTTTACCTCTTTCAAAAAAAAGACTGCAACAAATAACTGTGCGGGTGAGAGCATTTTGTTTTATCCACAGGATGAGACTCAAAAATGTGCTTGATAAATTCTCATATGTAAAGCTCAGAACACTTGTTTTGTATTTGAAAGTGAAACTTGCTTTTTGCACACACCCATTTGCAAATGAATTTAGTTTCTTGTGCACAAATGTTCACAGAAAGTGTAACTTTTACAAATCAGTCTTGTGCACTGGACATATTGTACACACAGTGGGGTCATTATTACACATCTCTTTGTTTAAAGGGGTCTCATGTGGTTGTAGACAATCTACAGAGTCTGTATATGAAACATGAATCTAAACTCTGAGCCTGAGAACTGAAGACCAAACCTGCATTCTTTCTAATGGCCTGCAGGGGGCACCTCCTAATTGCAAAAAGAAGTCAGGTTGTATAAAAATCTATGAGAAACCCACTTCTCTCTTAATTCATGACCTAAATGAACATTTCCCTCATGTGTTTGTGCTCGTAATTGTTAGTTTCAAATCTTATTGAATACAGCATGGTTTTAATTTTATTTTGTAAGTAGTTTTCCCATTTTAGAGTAAAATACATGATAAACGGCGTTGATTTAGGGCATCGCTATGTGTATGCACTGTCCTTGATTCTCAGTCAGAACCACCCCTCACTCATCACATCTGGTTTTATAGAAACCAAGATGGCCAAATTGTTCCAGCATCCAACACCTTTAGATGCTAAATCTCTCTCTTGTGATTTTCTTTCAGTGGTAGCTACCCTTCTAATGTAAAGTTTTTGCATCAATTTGTTGAACTAGTATTCCTTTGACTAGATTAGTCAATAATTGACCTTACCATGTCTTTATTTATTTACCTATAAATGTAAATAATGTTCAAGTGTCTGTGTACTTTTAGCTAGGGTGTATTTTTTGTAATGGCTGATTTACGGTGTTGCCATGCTTCTTCTTGTTCAGGTCATGAACCCCTCCACCAGGCGACAGTGCAGCCAAAAACAGACACAGAAGCTTTACCACAGTATCCACACAGCCGCAGGAGGAAACAGATAAAGGTGGTATACGAGCAGGATGAAGGTGTTTCTCAGATGAAGATGGAGCACTGGGAACCTCCCAACTGGAGGAAACAGTTAGAATTCATTCGTGAGATGAGGAGCGGCCGTGATGCACCCGTAGATAACATGGGAGCAGAGAAATGCTATGACACAGAGGCCCCTGCACATGTAGGTGTGGGTTAGATTTTTTTAAAAGTCTGCATGAATCCAAAGAACCTGATAACCTCTCTGTTCTATCCACAGGTGAGACGTTTCCAGGTGCTGGTGTCACTCATGCTGTCCAGTCAGACAAAGGACCAGGTGACAGCAGCAGCTATGCAGAGGCTCAGAGCTCACGGCTGCACTGTAGAAAATATACTTGCTACCGATGATGAAAAACTGGGAAAACTCATCTATCCTGTCGGCTTCTGGAGGGTAAAACCGATAATCTCCCTGTCATGTGTTTCATCACAGTTTAGTGAATAAATGTTAAATATTAAATGAACCTGGTTTCTCAGCTGTATTCCCTCTTTGCCCTCTTGGTGTCTCCCACCTGTTCTTCTTTAGAATAAGGTGAAGTATCTGAAGCTGACATCAGCCATGCTGCAGAAGGAGTTTGGAGGGGATATCCCAAACAGTGTAGAGGGGCTGGTCCGCCTGCCAGGGGTTGGACCCAAAATGGCTCACCTGGCTATGGACATCGCCTGGGACCAGGTGTCTGGCATTGGTAAGGACTTCCATCTGAAACATGTGCAGACATAATTGGCCAGTTTCCCAGCCATGGATTAACCCTAGCCCTAGACTCTCTATCTTCAGTCTTCATTGAATTTTTTTTTTGTCTGGGACAAGGTTTAATCTGTGTCTGGGAAACATGCTGAGTAAAAATTTACGTAGTTGGATATTGAACTGCAGGCTGCAAATCTGCTTTAGGCAATAGTTACCACATTTTAAAATTAATCCTGATAGATATCTTGGTAGACATGGCAAGAAAAGCATCTTTTTAGATAAAGTTCATATCAGATTCTCACTCTCTGCTTGCTTTGGTACCACAGTGCTGTAAACACTGCTTATTATGGGCCAAATTAATCATTTTCATTTATAATATTATGGTAATATGCTTATATAGCTTTTTGTCTGATGAACTGTCTAAAACTTAGTTGTGGAGAGTCTCAGTCACATAAATGAAGGAAGTGCACAGTCCAGGTAGTGTTTGTCTCAATAAATGACCCTATAAAATTAATCTGTAATCAAAGTAGTTTCTATTGATGGACTAATCAATTAATTCACTCATTTTTTTTGCCTGTATTAACAAATAAGAGATGGTGTTGATGTATGTTGATGTGTCATTATATCTGATGTTGCTACAGCATAAAAAAATGATTATAAAATAGTGTATGCGGTACAATTCAGCAACATCACAAACTACATCCTCCAACATCACACAAAAAACTGAGCCTTATAGTCATTGTGTAGTTACGACCTGCTGCAGGATCAGTTTTACCCAGGTGCTCCTAATAAACTGGCAACTTAGGAATGTTGTGTTTAGACTAGGCACTCATTTGTGTTGATTTTTGTCTAGGTGTGGACACGCATGTGCACCGTATATCTAATAGGCTGGGTTGGCTCAGGAAGCCGACCAAGAACCCAGAGGAAACACGCAAGGCCCTCGAGGAGTGGTTACACAGGTAACAGTATGACACCTCACTGCTGACCTGCAAAACCTGATTAACTCCTGACCAATACACCTATAAAGATATCCAAGATGATTTACTGTAGATACATACCATACATCGCTGCCACCAGTGGTTAATGCTGACTCTTTACTGTTTGACTGATAGTAGGGAGCTACTAAAATCAAAATTAGGAAATCTGATCATTTATTTTTAAAAGGTGAGAAAAGACAAATCCATCATCTGCCAAATAATAATCAGTACTTAAGCACTTGGCCCATGCAAATGTCACTATGTACTATTGATGTCATGATATACCAGTATTGACAATTTCTAAAATTAAAATACTGGCACAGATGATTGTGACTAATATCTCTTTTTAATTTATTTTACATAGAAATTGCAATAATAATATTGTGACTTCTTTAGTTATCTGTTGTGACAGACCTCCCAACAAACTTTTTTTAATTTAATCAGCCTTACCGGCATTGATTAAAGCTACTTTATCTACTGTTAATACAAAATACTGTTTAAAGCAGTTTTTAATCAAAAAATGTGAGAGCAGTCACTTAGGCTGTCTAACAGTCCTTATTAGGGTCATTTTAAGACTCATCATAAAGGTCTAATAAAATCACTTTACGCTACCTGTTGGGTGCCTTAAAACAGTAGCCAGCTGGTAAAAGAAATTATGGTGAAATGAAAAATTTTGGAGCTACAGAGAATTTTCTCAGGAGTTGGTGAAGACCAAAATTGAGCTATAACAAGAATATTAAATATTAAGTGGAAACTGAATTTTACATACACATGGTGGCCAGAAACATGGCAGTTAATACATGCTAATGTTACTGTGTGACTGCTGGATGTGTATACTTCTGTATGATAGCAAGCTTTAATAGGTGAGTTGTGCTAATTTTCTGTTCACAGCATGTTATACTGCCCCCAAGTGGCTAAAAAGTCAATTAATACAGTTTTTAAGTGTAAATTCACCTCTGAACTCCACCTACTGCATAATTTTGAAAAATGCCAAATAATGTATAAAAGGCAGAGAGGGTTCAAGACAGGAGCCAAGGAGGGTGTGTGGATGTGTGAGACAGGAGTTGCACTGGGATCCTCAGGCAGAGAAAACTGGAGAACTACACAGAGCCACAGGGCAACTCTACCTCCCAGGGCTGTCTTGATGTGGAGGACTTAATGATAATGATAATGTGATGGTAGAGGGCCATAGTGGTCCAGACCCAGATCAGTTCCAGTTAACTCCAGCTCTGGTAATCCCAGAAGCTGGCACCCTCTCTCTCTCTTTCTGTACCTCTCACTATGAAGGGACCATCCTACCATCCTAGCATCTGCAGCTGTTGCAGTTTCAAAGACTCACAGTCAGTGGCTGATTAAAGTGCTCTGATTAAAGGGCATTAACTGAAGTGTACATAACAATATTTTGCATATAAATGTAATTATATAGACAAGTCTTTTGACTATGTCAGTGCTGTCTTTGCAAGGTCCAGGATGATTTAAAACAGGAGATGCATGCTGAGCTATTTTCAACCCATGAAATTTGGATTTATTTTTGAAAATGTCAGTATCAACACCAGCATTGATGTTTTTTCCTCGAAGTACAGTCACATGATTTAGTTTACTACAAAAAAATATGTTTAAACGTGCGGCACCTCTTTGAAGTCACCAGGAGGTGTTCCTCTTGTTTCAGGGAGCTGTGGAGTGAGATCAACTGGCTGCTTGTGGGTTTTGGACAGCAGATTTGTCTGCCTGTCAACCCTCTCTGCTCTGTGTGTCTGAACCAGCACAGCTGTCCATCTGCCCACAAGAACTCTCCAGCAAAGAGGCCTAAAGCTGGATCACCACGCTCTCCAAGTCCACCCTCCTCTTTTAAAATAAAAACTGAACCGGAACAGGATGCTGCTCTTACAGATGAGACAATAAACAAGGAGTTACTACCCACACCTGTTTCCCCCACCACAAAGAGGAGGCTAAAAACAAAGGTTAACTCTTGAATTTTACAGATGTTTGTGCTATCAGCAGATGTTGAACACAAGGTAATACAGTATGTGTTCACTTATACAGATACATTAAAAAACATGTATATAAGCTAATAACTCAGTATGTTATTTCATATGTTGGGTTTATTTGACACTATAATAGAACCTTTACATTTCCAATGAGATTAAATTGTTGTTGTTTTTTTTTTGTTTTTTTTACCAAATAAAAAATGTATGTACTAAAATTTGATGTAAAGTTTGCCTGTTGCATATTGAGGAAAATCTGTAAGATAAACTGAAATAATTAATGTAATTTTTAGTGCATGACCAGTAAACCAGTTTTTCTTAGTCAGTGGAGATGTTTGACCACAATGCACAGCAAAAACCAAACACAACATATCAGCACAAACACCTCATACCAACTGTCGATGACAGTGGTGGAAAGGTGATGGTTTGGGCTTGTTTTGCAGCCACAGGACGAGGGCACCTTGCAGCCACTGAGTCAACCATGACCTTCTTTGAATACCAAAGTATTCTGGAGTCAAATGTGAGGCCATTTGTTTAACAGCTAAAGCTGGGCCAAAACTGGGTCATGCAACAGGACAATGATCTGAAACAGCAGCAGCAAAATGGCTGAAAAAGAAAAGAATCGAGGTGTTGCAATGGCCCAGTCAAAGCCCAGACTTCAGCCTGATTTAAATGTTGTGGCGGGACCTTAAGAGAGCTGTGCATAAACGAATGCCCACAAATCTCAATGAACTGAAGCAATGTTGTAAAGAAAAGTGGGCCAAAATTTCTTCACAATGAGAGTAATAAAGTGACACAGTCTCAGGAGTGATACAGTTACGCCAAGTTATTGCTGTTAATTATTTCAAATTCCATTTAGAACTATTTTTAAAACCTAAACTTTATTTAACCAAGAAGTGAAACTCGTTATATGGAACATTAATTCAGAGTGGATTATCCACTTCAGTGACCAAAAGGTCATGATTTTGCATCCTGTGAGTCCTTAACTATGTCACAATAATTCCAATAAAATAAATTAAAATGTAGGCTAAAACTAAAATGTCATCATGTTTTTGATTGTAGGAGAAACCAAAGCTGTGCAAACAGAAAAATACTAAGGCCCTGTATGGATTTGAGCCTAGGAACATTTTGCATAATTTAACAGTATTAACTATTAAGCCACCATACTGCAGATAGATGACCTAACCAGAGCACCCAGAGGAAACTCACCAGTCACGGGCGGAACATTCAAACAGAAAATTAAAACCCAGGATGTTCTTGCTGTGAGGCAACAGACCTAACCTGTGTTATTACTCAAATGTCCTTCTTAAAGGTCAGTTTCACAATTTTCCAAGTCTGAACAAGAAACATATTTCTCTACTGTAAATGTTCCCCTAGTTTTTACTAAGGATGGGAGTCACAGAGTAACTGGTATTATACCACTTCATCCTGATATGAAATGGTATTATGATACAGTGATTCTGCGATACTTGGTAATCACAACATCTGTGTAACTGAAATAGTAAAAATACCCCTGATATATAAAAAAGCAGAAATTAAACACTGCACTATGGTGTTTATTAACATTATTGTTCATTTCAAATAATGAGTCAATGCAGTTAATTAGCTCAAGGAAGCAAAAGCCCCACTACTACTTAATATTGGTCATGTAACATCAAATCCCCATGCACTTCCAATGTAACTGATAAGGAACAAAATTGTTAGTCCTTGTGTTGTGCTAAAATACACTACCCTCTCTATCTGAAGATATTTTTTAAATTTACTAGTACTGACAATAGTCAGTTTTGAAGGCTGATTGTTGTTTTCAGATAGCTTTTAAAGTCGTGAATTTGTCTTCTTTACGCAGTTGCATTTTCTTATACAGTAAGAAATTCCTTTTCTTTCTTTTTTTAATTTTCATTACTATTCAGAGCTAGTTCTTGTGAGCTTTACTTACCCTATAGAGTAATAGGTGTGTTATAGCAAGAAATGTACAGGTGTAATGAGTAACAATAGAATCTGTGCCTGCTACAGGGCGCATGGTGTTGTGCATGTTGGCTGTATGCCATAACTCAACACTTAAATCGAACAGAGCAGCTGTTAATACTACTAGTTACACTTGTGTAACAATAATTCTTCGGCAAAAAGGTCTTAATAAAATATATGGTGTGTACACTATGTAGACCTACATCTTGGTTTTTAGTTATTTAGTTTTAACTTGTAATGATGTCTTTAACTAGAGCTGACTGAGCAGTGAATGTGGCAGCTGAGCAGCTGACTGAGCATCTTGCTTAAGAGGAACTTGTATCACTGAGTCGGTGCGTTTAATGAAGCCTCCCTGCTCTCAAAACATGTGTTTGTTCACTTATTGTGGATGTTTGATGGTCACTGTGCAGAAAGATTTACTTAATGAAGGCAGTTTTTTTTTTTAGTTATGCTGAAAGTGAAACGTTTCTCTGAGATCCTCTGAGTTTAAGGTGTGCACTTGTGATGAGAACCTGCTTCTAGTCTGGAAACCATTGACAGTCAAAGAGGTAAATTACACAATATGGTAACATTCATAGAACGAGGATGTGTAAATAGCTTGTATCCATCTATAGCTTAACTTTTAAAATGTGTGCATATTCATAGATTGTGGAATTTCTTTGTAAGAGACAAGGCACAAAAATCACTAAAATGTTGAAAAAAAAAAAACAGACAAAAATGGCTATTAAATTTAGTTTATTATTTTTATTTAGCCTATCTTCGTGTGATGGATTTATTTTTTCGTTCCTTGATTGCTCAAGGGAAGATCTGTAGGCTTTAGTGAGCTATGTCTGTATGCCTGTCACGGGTGACTTAGTGTGCAAAACTACAGCGGCAGTATAGACAAACTGTTGTCTCCACAAATATTTACCTTGTGAATGTCTCATTTACGGATCTGCATATCAAGTTCTCACCCTTTACCTCAGCTGTCCTGAATTTAGAGACTCATTTTGAAAAAGATAAATGCGTGTGCACCTGCTACCACATCACAAAAGGAAAGCTTATATTTCATGAAACATTAAATCCCTTTTTACGCAACCTTCCTTTTATAGATCTCCAGTGAAGATGAGGCTAAAGGACGGATAAGGAAGATTTCCTTTCTCAGGTCACAGTTAGTCGCGTTTCAACTCCACCTCCTCGGGTAAGTTTATGTCTCTCTAGGGAGGCTGTAAAAGGCAAAAATGTCCTCAGAAGAACTCTTTAAGTAGTTGTTGAGCACGTTTAAAACGCCTGATCTCACTGATTAAACGAACTGTCTTTCTTCACAGAACCTTTATATTTTTCTTTTTCTGCTTTGAGAGCGCGGTTGTGCTGCATCGTCAGGTGTGCGCTAAGGGGAATAGTTCAGGTGTTGTTGACGCCTCTTCACTATCACCGGCTCGGACAGGAGGACACACGCCCAGCTGACGAAGAGAATTAAGTGTTGCGTGCAAGGAGCAGCTTTCTAATCTCTGATCTCTTGGATTATTCCTCTGATGGACGGGACTTAGCTCATGTTCGTGGTTTTTGACCACAATTTTACGCGCACTGCGCGCCATTTCTGTGAGCTCACATTTGCAGCTCTGGATATTTCACGATGGATTAAGCACTCATTATTTTAGCCTGCATTTTAATTTGTTTCCTCGGAGCAATTGTGGATTAGTTAAGGACTCGCACGATGCCAAATGATGGTGATCTTTTGGTCACTGAAGCGCGTAACCCCGTTGGATTAAAAGACAGTGCGTTTCCACAGCTCTTGGACCAAGCACCTGCTTATTCTCCTGAGACACTCTAACCTGTTTCCCCCTATTGACGCACTGGGATGGAAATCGAGCTGAGACCTAGGCTCTGTTTCCTGATCAAAGGAGAGCGCGGCTATGGATTTCATCTGCACGGCGAGCGGAATAGAGGAGGACAATTTATCCGCAAAGTGGAGCCCGGCTCCTCGGCTGACCTGGCCGGGCTGCGACCAGGAGACCGAGTGGTGGAGGTGAACGGAGAGAATGTGGAGAACGAAAATCATCATCAAGTGAGTGATGGCTCAGTAATTAACATTTTCAAGTGTTTGCTTGGTAGAGATGAGCCGGCAGAGCGCATAAACCCTCAGAGATACAATGAGTTCTGTACCTGTTGGACCACTTTCTCTTGCCTGAGGAGGGGTGGAGAGGGGGGTGGTAAAATGGGTCAGTGTGAGCTTTGTGTAATGGAATCACTGTGTGTCTTTGTCATAACACAAAAGTATGTAATGAGCAGGTCAGTTCATTGTACACAGCCTACACTAAATGACACATATAATCATTTTAACATGTCTGAAGCTCCTTGCTGTCACTCTATTCTTCTCTCTGTAGGTAGTGAACAGAATCCGTGAGGTGCCCCACCGCACTAGACTGTTGGTGGTGGACAGAGAAACAGATGACTACCTCCGCAGCCATGGCCTGGCCTGCACAGAGGACCTGGCCATTGAGATGGGAACCCTCTCCCCACGCCCCTCTCCTGGGCAAACACCCTGCATCTCTCCCCGAGCAAACTCACCCATGTCACCCAGCTACACACCTATGTTTCATTATCCTGCTGCAGAGTCACCCACTCGCATGATCACACAAGGCAAGGTCAAGAGATCCTCACTGACTTCGAGTATAGTGACAGACCCAGAGGTAAGAGTGGGCATCCAGACACTCTTTTATTAGCATCAGAAGAACAGTTGGGTCTTAAAAATTCACAGTTTCTCATTAACTGCGCATTTGTCATTAGAAGAGTCCAAAGAAAAGAGCGGGAATAGCCTGTGGTTTGTTGGTCATTCTGGGTGGTTGCAGTGAACCAGTGTGTTACTGTGCTAAGAGTGTGAGAGACACTCTTATATCTGATGTCTGTCGTCCACTAATCTGGACTTGGCTGGCCTGCTGCCTGGATTCAGTCTGAGACGAGTACTTTCTGAAAGCCTGTTGACTTATCTTAACAGATGAGACTGAAAAACAAAAACCACAAAACACAAGTCTACCCTCCAGAAACATGTAGTATTATAAAACTTACAAAACTTAAAGTTCAGTCGGGAGGAGAGGCAAAAGTGCAAAAAAATTACATAATAATTTAAAACCACTAAAAGGAGTTATAAAAACATTAAAACCAAGGCACAATAAATTCTTCATGAAATTTAAATTGGTATTTGGGGGCTTGAATAATAATTTTATGTTTCACTAAGCTAGGTGTCTTGGACAGAGATGATGCCCAAAATGCTCCAAACCATGGTTTTGGTTTCTTATTTGTTTTTTCTGTACTGGGATGAATATCAAAAAACAGGGAGACCACAGCTTGTTTAGATCATAAACAAACAAAAAAAAAAAATAGACCCCATTATTCTGATCTATTAAAAGTTCACTCATTACCTGAACAATCTTTAAATAGGCGTTAATAGCTCCACATGGGTATCATGATACAGAAATATGGCACAATGCAAAATTGTCATTTTGGTCTCAATTTCAGAATTGTTACACCTGTAATTCCCACACAGGTTTACAGAAAAGTGCTTGTTACTTGCCTTCCTAGTCAAAATGGGGTTGTTCACCAGAGTGCATTAAAGCAGAAAAAGGTTGAAAGACTGAAATTTGAGTGATTACAACAGATAATTAGGATTTCACGCTTCCTCTATCCCACAGTGCATTAGCAAGTTTTAGTGCTCTATTTGTAGTGTTTCCTGTCAGTCAGGTATCTGCTCAAATTTAGATTTAATTTAGAATTCATGTTGTATTTAAAGAGTGCTCTCTCTTTGAGAATACTGAGAGTCATCGCCTCTCGTTAATGTGTCGGGTTGTTCCCACATGACTGAAGACCAGTGACAAAGCTCTGCTCGGATGACTGTTTCCTGCACAATACAATAGATATTGTTTAGTCAGACTTTAAAGATCATTTTGAGAAAAAAGTGTGACAGTGTGTGCACCAGGTAAAGGTGTAAACTATACACTTACTTCACTGAGAGCTGAAATAGTCTTAAAACTTGGTTCTGTTGTTTTATATATAGGGATTAATGAGGTGAATTACAGCAGGACTCTTATGAAAAGAGTCAAAACGTTTTGAGCGTTTTAAGCTAGAGACTTCTTTCTTCAACACAGATTTTATTTTGCTTCCTTCAGGTTCTGCACTGCGTCTGACTGCAACACAGATTTTCTTATTCATCTAGTCTTCTCAGCTAGTTCAGTGCCTGCTGGGAAGAAAGAAAATAAAAAGCAGAAATGGGTGATACCCAATATTAACTTAAGAATATAATGTCACATTCTCCAGCTGAGGGATCCTGAAAATCTCAGACCTTACAATTAAAAAAATGTGTGGTATAAGCAAGAAACTCGTTTATGTTGTAAAGGTTTTGTTAACAAAATAAATACAAAATTATTTATTATCAGATTGTATGATGAAGGAAAAACTAAATTTCCACAAGTGCTCACCAGACTTCACTGTGATGTCTTAATGTCAGTCTGGCTGCAGAAATAACCCAGAATTGGTTGTTAGAGATTTAGCTAATTGTTTGGGATACAAACAAAAAGGACCAGGATCCTCAAGACCAGTGGCTCACGTCACACTGCCATCTGTTTAGCTCAAGGCAGAGTAAATAGAGGCTGTCCCTTGGCTGGCCATTACGACTGTTTTTCTCAGTTTCAATAAAAGGCTCACATAAAGTATAAAATGCAATATAAACAGACTCTGTACAATAACGTTACATCAC
>VVAS01112384.1:0-10839 GCA_015103295.1 Ptychochromis oligacanthus | reverse complement strand
ACAAAAAAACATACCCCCAAAGACACAATGTCCCCAAGAAAAAAAAAAAAAAAAAAAAAAAGAAGGAACACTTCATGAATTTGCATTACTGCTGAAATACTTGGTTCTGCAAAAAAATTAGATAACAAATTGCTCTTGTTAATGCCACTTTGTGATGGCGACCTTTGGCAAAACTGGAACAAAAAAGAAAAAAAAAAAAGCAGCTGACGCTAACAAACTTTGGTGCTAGCACTGCAGCCATTAAAGCTAACGACACTATGGAAGAAGTAGATAGTACCTCAGGTACAGACTTAAAGATGTGTAAAATAGACACCATACTGGCTGGACTATGAATAGTGACTTAGAAGGATGACATAGTTATACACTGTTACAGGTGATGACAAATTCATTAGACATGAAGAAAAAAACTTTGAAGGATAAAGTTTTAGAACTGGAGTCACGTAAACAATCTGCAGCTAGTACACCTGCAAGAGGGGGCTAAAGGATCAAATCCACCCTCTTTTTTTTTGGATGAATGAATATAGGAGGTACTTGAGGTTGACAGGGGAACTATTCCAAAAAGAGCACATCCAGTAGGACCGAAGAGGGATGCCCCATCAAGAACGCTGATAATGATGTTTCTCAACACAGCAACTAATTCATCCATCCATACATCCATCCATTTTCTACCGCTTAAATTTAAATTTCAATTCAATTTTATTTATATAGCGCCAAATCACAACAACAGTCACCTCAAGGCGCTTTATATGTTGGTATAAAGCGCCTCGGGGTGGCTGTGGCTCAGGAGGTAGAGCAGGTTATCTACTAATTGGAAGGTTGGTGGTTCAATTCCTGGCCGTTCCATTCCGCTCCAGTCTGCATGCCAAAGTATCCTTGAGCAAGATACTGAACCCCGAGTTGCTCCTGATGCGTTCATCAGAGTGTGAATGTTGGATAGAAAGCACTTATGTGTAGAAAAAAGTGCCTGTAAGAATGTGTGTGAATGGGTGAATGAGGCTTGTGGTAGATCAAAAAGGGCTCAAAACAGAGCTGAAAAAGCACTATATAAGAACCAGTCCATTTAGTATTTTAGGGAGAAAAGGTAGGGAGAAAGACGATTTGTACAAGAACCAAGAAATGAGATTCTAGTTGGACATGACTGCAGAAATTCACAAGCATAGAAAGAGTATGACTCAGTTCACCAACAGCAGTAGACCCTGAGTATATGTCATGGGGTGATTGCACTGGCTTAAGGTACAAAGAGCAGACCGCATCCTCAACTCTGAACAGGGATCGATATGGACTTGATGCACCCTCTCTAGAACAATTTGGCTGTTAATTTCAAGTATCTCTTGTATCCATTTTTCTATAAAACAACATGGGTCTTGTCCTTTAGCCCCCTCTGATTTGTCTCATGACAAGTCTGTCCTCCAACGTTTTATTTTTCATCTTCAATGAATGTACCTTAGGCTGAAGTGTAACCACTTCATCCTCTGGCGTTGGTATTCGTAATTCATTTTGTGACACCAGTTCAGAGCAGTCTTTATCTAATTCCTTATTTCTGCTGTGGGTGACGTAATTCCAGCTGATCTTGAGCTCCCCTTGAGTCACGCATCAGCCTAACCCTATAAACACAACCCAGTCAGAGGCACTGTAGGGTGGGCCATTCCCTTAGAGCCTTTTCTAAGTAAGAGCCTTCTAGAGCATCACATATTGATTTGTGCCAATTTTTACTGTCTTGTTTTGAAAAAACTTTTTACAGAGGTCCAGACCTCAGTGACCTCATAGCTCGTGGCCATGACTGTAACCATTCTGTATTTTCCACATTATATTTACATTATGTATGTATTATTATATCTCTATTATCAGTAGTATTACATGCACAGCATCCAAACAGTTCTGGAAACTGGGCTGTAATAATCATTATAGATGCCTGTTTGTAAAAACATTATTAATGCACTGCAGGTATAATGGGCCCACTGAGACTGATACTTTCGTATTTTTCTGATATGCTTGTCCTTGTGTAGATAACCTTCACTCACTGTAACCTCTCTTTTCATGCAGTTATTTGTGTCACTGTCTGCTGGATGTTGTTACAAACTGGTGCACCTTAACCTGGCCAGGAATCCTTTCAGCCACAGGTCAGCTCCACTGTCCCACATCTGTAAACTCATTGGTCTTCAGTTTCTTGAAAACCTGGAACTTGACTTCCACTATACAGAGTATGCCTATATATAATACTTCAATAGCATTTATTAAGGTCTTATTTCTCTGTATTTCTTATTTATCTGGTTCCATTACCATAAGCATTCATTCTGCTAAGTCATTTAGTGAAGTTGTTGTATAATGTCTAGGCCCATAGAATCCTCCTCAGTCACTACCACAGAAGGTCAGAGATACAAACACTGCACTGACTTCATATTTGAAAAGGTGTGAATTTGTATGTCTGTGGTTCAAATATAAGCAAACGTGCAAAGGTGTTATCTATACTCATGTTAGAAGGTAAAACATGAGACCAATAAATACTCTCTTTATTACAGGCAACATTAAATCAAATACTTTAAAACTCCAGTTAAATATGCAATATTTCCAACAGCCAGCAGAGGGCATTCCAAGCCTATACAGCAGCCATATTAGGAGAATTTATGAGATCAACCAGTTCAAGCTCCATAACATGCAAATAAACAACATTATGTTACTGAACTAAGAATCTGGGCTGTTAACAATACACACAAACAATATCTAAAACTCAGACTCAGAGTAAATATGAACATTCAACAAAGTACTGCCACATATCAGATTCTAGTCTGAGAACATGTCATAGCAGCATTATAAGTGGCCAGCACTAGCTTTAGCATTCTGCTGATTAGGATCCCACTACCATGAATGTTTACAGGAGGAAGAACTTTGTTATACCAAAAAAGAAGTGGCTTTTACAACATGTCGTCTGATGTTGGAAATCAAAATTGTTAAGACCTGATGGGAACATCCATACTTAAGATGTGAAAGGCTTACCATCATATAAAAGAGGAGGACAGTTCCAGAATTAGCAGACGATTTAGGCATCAACATAAATAGTTTTTTTATGAAAAAAAGGTAATAAGTGTCTCTGTCATAATGTACTGAGGCAAGGATCCAAATGCAAAGACACAGAGAGGCAAAGCTCAATGGAAAGCGAGTTGTTTATTAGGATGATAAAAGAACATAGAACATAGAAAACATATCGAATGTTTCTACTGAGAAATTGTAGTATTTGATGAAAAATAATTCATTTTCAATTTGATGGCAGCAACACGTCTCAAAAAAGTTGGGACGGGAGCAACAAAAGGCTGGAAAAGTAAGTTGTAACAAAAAAGGAACACCTGTAGAAATATTTTGCAACTAATTAGGTTGATTGCCAAAAGGTCAGTAACATGATTGGGTATAAAAAGAGCATCTTAGAGAGACAGTTTCTCAGACATAAAGGTGGGTAGAGGTTCGTCAATCTGCAAAAAACTGTGTCTACAAATTGTGGAACGATTTCAGAGTAATGTTTCTCAACATAAAATTGTGAAGACTTTTAATATTTCATCATCTACAGTACATAATATCATCAAAAGATTCAGAGAATCTGGAGAAATCTCTGTGTGCAGGGGACAAGGATGAAAGTCAATACTGGATAATTGTCATCTTCAGGCCCTCAGGCAGCACTGTATTAAAAACAAGCATGATTCTGTCATGGAAATCACTGCATGGGCTCAGGAACACTTCCAGAAATCACTGTCTGTATACACAGTTTGTCGTACCATCCAAAGGTTACCATGCACGTTAAAGCTCTATCATGCAAAGAAGAAGCCATATGTGAACATGATCCAGAAAGACCACTGTCTTCTCTGGGCCAAAGCTCATTTAAATTAGACTGAGGCAAAGTGGAAAACATGGACACATGGCAACAGGGAACTCTTTAGTCCTCCAGACTAAAGAGGAGAAGGACCATGCACCTTGTTATCAGTGCTCAGCCTGCATCTCTGATGGTATGGGGGTGCATCAGTGCCAATAGAACTGGCAGCTTGCACATCTGGAAAAGCACCATCAATGCTGAAAGATATATGCAGGTTTTAGAGCAACATATGCTCCCATCCAGGCAACGTCCTTTTCAGGGAAAGCCTAAACTGCATACTGCATCTATTACAACAGCATGGCTTTGTAGTGGAAGAGTCCAGGTGCTGAACTGGTCGGCATGCAGTCCAGACCTTTCACCAACTGAAAATATTTGGAGCATCATGAAACCAAAAAATATGACACAGAAGACCCAGGACTGTTGAGCAACTAGAATACTATATCAGACAACAATGGGATAACATTCCTTTCCCAAAAGTCCAGCAGCTGATCTCCTACATTCCTAGAAGTGTGTGGACTGTTGTTAAAAGAAGAGGAGATGCTACACAGTGGGAAACACAGCCCAGTCCCAACTTTTTTGAGACATGTTGCTGCCATCAAATTCAAAATGAGTTAATATTTTTCTTAAAATGGTACATTTAAGAAATGGTAAATTTTCTCAATTTAAACATTTGATGTGTTTTCTGTGTTCTATTGTGATTAAAATATGGGTTCATGAGATTTACAAATCATTGCATTCTGTTTTCAGCTATCTCTTATACAGCGTCACAACATTTTGGGAATTTGGGTTATACTTGCCGAAGGAATTCTGTCCCATCAGTGCTGTTGCTGTTTGAATTCAGTTTGAGTCTCATAAATCCATCAGCTGATCAGAGGTCATCCAAATAAGTGTGACTATGATGAATGGCTGTGGATAATAAATGGATAACCTGGACCACTCTCTTCACCATAAAGACACATACAGAAAATCTTTCCTGCCTCTTACCACAATACCTGCACTGATTTGTTAGATTTAACTTATTAAGCTCTGTATGGTATTATATTAGATTTTCATTTACTAAACAGTTTTTATGATACTCATGAAATGTTGATTATGTGACTACTCTGGTGATCTCTGCCCACATGCATTGAATTGAAGCAGAGTTAATAATGGAGCACAAAAAACAGTTCATACATTTATTTGCCAAGGATGTGAACTGAGGTCCCTAATTCCAGTAAGAAATGCTAATGAATCCAGGGACAAACAAATCCAAATTTGATTAAGAGAATGACATTTAAAACTGGGTCAAAGAAAAAGTCCCCCTGTGACGTTGTTAGTTGTTTCTTTGTGTGTGTGTGTGTGTGTGTGTGTGTACGTGTATAGAAAGGTGCAGGAGGTTACAAGAAGCATTCAAGAGTTCTTCAGTCAGAGTTGTGAGCTGAAATATGTGGGCCTGTCTGCAACCAAACTACCTCCAAAAGCTCTCAGGTGTGTTTACACATTGTCACATGCTAATATTAGAGCCCGACTGATATATCGGCAAATATTAGCCGTTTGCTGATATATCACTATTGGCATTTATAACGGTTGAAAAATGAAAATTTGAAAAGTAAAGAAGAGATGGGAGAAACATCCTTCAACATGTTATAAGTATTGAAGGGTGTTTGTCCATTTGTCACCAGAGGGCACTCTGCAACTTCCATGTTGGCAAAACGTGTTTGAAATGCGTTGCTAACTGATCCAATAATGATCAATAAGCCATGACTTGTGACAGTAAAAAATAAGATTAGTTTTAATTTGCATTGTCGTATTATCTTAGTACGGACTCAGAAAACTACACACAGTTAGGGAAATACACATAACAAATGTTGGGGAAATCTGTTTATGTTTAATATGTCTGAAAGGAAAACAAAAAAACAATATTGGTATTGGTCTTAAAAAATCCTATATTGGTTTGGCTCTGGTTAATATGAAATGAAGTTCACTCTTGACTATGGGAACTGTAGTTTGACCAAAAAGTCTTACTAAAAATATAGTTACTTAATGAATGAAACTCTGGAATGGAAATTAAAGTGCATGTTTTTGTCCACTATATTCTAAATGGGTCACACAGTTGTCTGCTTGTGGCACTTTTTTCTGTAAAGCCATATTTTGCCATTTGTACTTTGTAGTGGAGTCTTTTCGTGGTGGCTTATTTTTAATTTGTAATATTAGCCAATCTCAATTTATGAGAAAATCTGTGACTTGGTTAGAGGTTAAAAAGTATTAATTTCGTGCCTTCACAGTACCATTATCTGTCCACAATGCCAGAACAAACTATTCCTACTGAGTCTGTTTACATCTACATGTTTTGCAACTAGGTTATTACTGCAGGGCCTGGCGACCAACACTCGACTGTTTGGGCTGCAGTTAGACCTCAGTAGCTGCGAGGTAAGCACCCACATACACACATGCAGAAAGAACAACTTTTTCATTTGTGATGAATGGTAACAGCTACAGCTAGCACATATTTTTATACCTGTATATGTGCGTGTTTGTGTGTAGCTACGGTCAGCAGGAGCCCAGGTGATACAGGAACACATCTCTGAAGCTAAAGCCATCAGAAGTCTGGATATCTCTGACAACAGTATGCAAAACCACTCTCTTACACACAAATTCCATTACACCATATGCACTGTTATTGGTATTTTTGAACTCAGCATCATTGAATTAGTTAATATCAACTATTTTCTAGAAAACAGCAGAAATTTTATTTTTTGATGCAGGGCAGTGTAACCTAAATATGAACTACAGCAAGCAGACATTTATCTTATCTTAGCTAGTTGAATGAAAAGAGAATTATTTAAAATATAGCTGTATTCTTTTACACCAGGAAGTCTTAATGCTCCCATTCCTCCACTTTTCATTTGCTGTCTGGCTGCAGGTTTTGAGAATGACATGGTGACACTGGTTCTGTCTGTTGGTCGATGTCAGTCTCTTCGACATCTCGCACTGGGGAGAAACTTCGCCATGAAGTCCAGGTATGATGAAAAATATTTAGAAGTCCCTTTACTCTACCACCACATTGTCTCCTTACATCAGTTTATTACACCAATTTACAGATCCTTCATAATATTAAAAACCCTTCTCTCATTAGAATGGTCACTGAAAGTGAGTAGCAAGTAAACTATGAGTTTCTTAGTCACTGAAGGAAGCAGGAAAAATGGCAAAGCTTATATATACTGGTAGAATCTCACAGCTGGACAATGTAGGAATGAAGAAGGCGGCTTTATGAATCATGTGTACGTTGTATACCTTTGGAAGAGATACCAGCAGGATGCGCTATAGACTGCACTCTGCAATGTTCTGGTGGAAAACCTTGGATACTTGCATGTGGACATGTTCACTACATTCTACCTACCTGTTGTTGCAGACCAAGCACTACCCTGATGGCAGTGGCCTCTTTTAGCAGGATAGTACGTCTAGCTAAAGAGCAAAAATTGGTCAGGAATGTTTTGAGGAACATTTTAAGTGGTTCAAGGTTTTGACTTGGCCTTCAAGTTCCCCAGTTTCAGTCTGATCGAGCACCTGTGGGATGTGCAATAAAAACAATTCCAATTCATTGATGCCCCATCTCACTGCTTCCAGGACTGCTAATGTCTTGGTCAGAGCCTGTTTTGGCTGCACAAAGGGACCTTACATGATATAGACTAGTTTGCCTGTAATTTAAAGAATGTCAAATATTAAATATTATTTCTGCTGGCTATTTGGGGGACATTGTCCCTTGTTCATAAGTTTCTCCTCTTCTTTCTGTCTTCATTCCATGCCTGTCTGGTTTGCTATCGACCAGAGCGCTCACTGATGTTCTTCAGCGTATAGCTCAGCTAATCCAGGATGAAGAGTGTGTGAGTGAAACCTTAAATTTACATTAATGTAATTCATTGGTCCTGCCTCCCTGTGGCTCTGAAATGGATAAGTAGTTAAGAAAATAGATGGATGGGTGTAATTCATGGTTAATATTGCCATATTTCAAATACATTTCTTAATGTAAATGTTTATACCAACACTGGGAAATTGGACATGAATCCTGTATTCTTGAATACATACATTTGTGTGTGTGTTTGTATCTGTCTGTTTGTGTGTTTGTCTGTCTGTGTTTGCAGCCCTTGCAGTCTTTATCAGTGTGTGACTCCAAGCTGAAGACTGGGATGCACATCCTGCTGAGTGCTTTGGGTGGCCATGCTGCTCTGGTTGAACTAGACATTAGTGGAAACTATATGGGAGACACTGGAGCCAAAATGCTGTCCAAAGCCCTGATGAGCAATACCAGCCTGAGGTGCACATTTAAACACACACACACACGCATAAACGCACACATACACACATCAGTGTATAACACACACAATATTTCAAACTAGCTTGCTAATCAATTTTCATATAGTTAGTAGTGATATTTTGTGAACAGAACAGAACAGCACCAACCTCACCCTTTAAAAAAACTATGATTGTGGAAACTGATGGTTGTAGTATCAGTGGCAGGTACAACTGTATGTCCTCAAACTGACCTACCTCTCTCTTTTTCAAGGACTTTAACATGGGACAGGAACAATGTGACCCACAGAGGTTTCCAGGATGTGGCAGATGCCTTGGAGAGGTCATGCATATGCACGTGTGCGCACACGCGCACAGACACACACACACACACACACACACACACACACACACACAGTTATTAAGTGTAGGCCTGTAAGAATAAAAAGATTTTGAGTCTGTTTTTGAAAATCTCTGTGTTCAGGTAGCATCAGTATCCTGTATGTGAAGCATTCAGGGAACAATGGTAATATGTAGGGTAATATGTAATGGTAATGGAATGTAATTGTAATTGTAATGTAATGCTAATAATGGTAATATGTAGGGGTATTCTACATGTGAGACAAGTAAAAATAATATATATTTGGGTAAAATTTTGGTCACCAGTATGTTAGGCTATTATAACTTTTGGGGTCATTTCAAACACCTAAACACTCGTCGTACACCTAATCGGGCACGTTCATCCAAGTAAAATGTTTGGTCCCCTGTAAGTCAGTCTGTCAGTGCTTTCACTGACATATGGACCATGTCAGTCATACCATGACTACATGGGCTGTCAGAAGAGCAAAGACTGGATAATAATACATACTCAAAAGCTGCACCAACAATCAAAACCTAACTAAACCTAGGTCTTTCACTGTCATCAGCAGTCTGCTCACTGACATTAGTGCCAATTTCTGCTGGATCAGGAAATAGGATAAAATAAATATATCAACACTGACACAGCTCAAACATCAAGAAACTATAAGATAAAATATGCTGCATCTGAGCCCATTCAGTTTTGTTCTTCTTTGTTTTGTTTTTTTGTGAAAATTACCAAAACAACTGTTATCAACATTAAATAATAATGAATGAATAACTTTCATAATGTGACAGAACAGTTTGTTAACATAATCTTACAAGGCATTTCAGGTTAAAATATCAATATAAGGTCTAAGGCTGCAACAATAGATGCTATTGCATATGTCTGCGAAATAACAAATGCCTTGCCTTCTGTGACAGAATTAAAGAATACCAAGTAGGATTTTTGCCAGTTGTGTTTTTTTTTTTTTAAAATAGCTTTCAAAGTTGAACCTCCATCCCAAACTCAACTTAATGCAAAAGGCACATCCCTTAAATGTGGCTGTCAAACTGTCAGGTCTCTCCTGACCTCCTCCATACATACTGACAAAGATTTGAACCAAAGATTTCAAATTTGGATTCATCACTCCATAAGACCTGTTGCCACTGATTTTCAGTCCAGTTCTTGTGTAATGATTTGGCATACCTCAGCCTTTTCTCCCCGTTTTCCTTAAGAATGGCTTCTTGACAGCCACCCTTCCATCGAGACCGTTTCTGATGAGGCTTCCCGAGGTGCTGTTCTCTTAAAACACACACACACACAAAACGAATTGCAGTTGTAAAGCCTTTGCTGGCTTAAGGTCACCACTGACTTATGGTCAGTGGTGAGCATATATACAAGTAGTCCCTATAAGCCAAAAGCTCAGGCTTCAGACCACTCTAAAAACTCCATTTCAGACAGTTTTTTTCTATTGTCATTGATGTCAGTGAGGGCAGATGTCCTTACTACGGTGAAAAGCTCTGGCTGCATGTGCATAAATTAAATTCATTTATTTTCTCAATAATCTATACTCAGTACTCCATAATGAGAAGCTTACAGTTCTGCACAGATGAATAGATGTATATATTTTGATGGCAGCCTTCTTTGTTGTGCAGGAACTTCACTCTGCAGCACGTGTCTCTTCCCCTGGCTGATATCACACAGAGTTACCGCAGCAACGCTGACAGAACAAAAGAGGCCCTGCAGAAGGTCAGTGTGTTTAGCAGGTTATGAGCTGTTGTTTAAGTTTATAAGCATTTTATGTGTTTAGTATCTTTAGGGTGAAATACTTTTACATTATAGTAGAAGTTTCTGTTTTGTATTTGTTTCTTTCCATTATCAGGGTGTATATTTTTCAATTGCTGATAATGAATGTGTTTTTTGGAGGTCAGAGAATAGAGGAGAGCAGATAGAGAGTGTACATGTTTACAGTGCAGTCAAAATTTATGTTGTATAGAGTAATAGATAAGCTGGTTTCCAACAAGCACACCATTAAAAGTGACTCACTCTCTCATATTTTAATCAATTACTTTTTATGTCCCTATTTGTCCATATTGTTTGCACATAGTTTTTTGCAAAGTTTTATTCACTGCCTTAAGGCATTGTAAACCTGCACAGGTTTTTATGTTTGGGCTGTCTTGCATCAGTTGCACTTGAAAGGTCTCTCCACAGATTTTCAGTGAGTTTAAAGCAATCTTGTGGAAGGCATGTTTTTTTTTTTTTTTTTTTTTTTTTTTATTTTTTTGTTTTTTTTTTTTTTTTTTTTTTTATGTTTCTCTATTTTTGGTGTTTTTTTTCTCTTTTTCCCAATGACGCTTGTGGGGGCTGTTTA
>VVAS01112362.1:16188-26526 GCA_015103295.1 Ptychochromis oligacanthus | reverse complement strand
CATCTGATTGTTGGGGTTCTCTGTCCAATATTTTAGGGTCTTTACCCTAACATATAAAGCGCCATGAGGCGACTGTTGTTGTGATTTGGCGCTATATAAATAAAATTGAATTGAAAAATTGAATTGAATCAGACCAGTCTGATGAAAGTTCCTGTTCAGGACACGCTCAAAATTGATAACTTTTGCCAAGATACACATACCCGTGGAAAAAAATCTCTATTTCACAAATTTTCGTGAGACTGTGGTATCCTATTCGCACTGTAACAACATTTTATCCTCATCTGTCATCTTTTATCTTTTAACTTTTTTCTTCCTCACCTCTGTTCTCCTTCACTTTCCTGTCCTCCACCTCACTTCCCTTCCACTTCACAAAGGCTCAGTGGCCTGTTTGCCAAGAGGTGGATGAGCAGGACACGAGGCTGAGCTGGCTGTCACATGCCATCTGTGGGGTCACATGAAGACTTGCCATCACGTTCTCTACTCTCCTTTTCCTCCAGGCGTATCTGTGAGCCAAGGAGGATTGACAGATAATGCGCGAAAGGGGCTTGACTTGCCAGTCAGCGATTATTGGAAAGAGACATTTTAAGATTTTAAGGAAGGAAAGAAAAGAGTTTGGTTCTAACATGCAGTTTAAGTGGTCAGGAAATAAAGATCAGAGTCAAGGAGAATGCATAAAAAGGGACCTCAGAGACTTCAGGTTGGCATGTTAAAAAAACAATAGAGAAAAGAAAAGTAAAGGATATGTTAGTGTTTGAACAGAAAGCTGGTGAGAAAGGTAGAATCTGACTCTGTCCCTGTGGTCTCTAATCTGTTTTTGTCTTGTTAGACACAAATTGAGTCTCAGAAGTCACTGGGATAACTGCCAAGAGCTGAGATGCCAGTAACATAGAGCATATACCAGTCCCACGAGATATACTGTCAACAGTGGTTGCTATATGTTGAGTGACTGGTATGACTAGATGTATTTTGACACGGAAGCTTTTTTTAATGGGTGAATATTTTTACACAGAAACTTGAATCTAAGAACTGATAAGATTTACTTTAACAGTGACTGATAAAAACATAGAGGGTTTTTTTCATTGTGTCAGTGATGGTATAATTTTAAAAAAAAGTTTTTGTGGAGAAATCGAAATGAGTACCTGTTTCATTATTTTTTTCACTGCTGAGAAGCTCATATATGTTCCTAGAAGCACTATGGATTTCTTAGAACTACACCCACTTCATCCAGTGCTGCTGTCCAAAGTTCAGTCTTTAAGGTGCCTACACGCTGTGAGATTTCAGCAATCCTTTAGGTTCATTACAGTCCACACTGTGAGCCTTGGATCTAATAAACCTGTAGAGGATATCAAGTTTGATGCATGTAGACTTAAAAAGAAAAACACCTGTTTTTTTTTCCTCAACCAGGAGCTCAAATCTGGCCTTTTGGGTTGACTACATAATGTAGGCATAATTGATATAGTAAATGAAAAGAGAGAAATCTGCATTTCCCAGTGTTTTTAGCTGTTGGATGAACAAAAATACATTATAATTTGAGTGGGGAAAAAAAAAAGGTTACACATATCTGTATCACATCCCTGGTGATTTTCTTTGTGGAAGGCCAAAACTTCTTTGATGGGCACCAAATTTTATATGCAGGAAAAACCCTGCTCACTATTTGTTTCTATGCTACATCTTACTTGACATAGTCATGATAACAACTGGGGGACACATCATATAAACAAGCTTCTGATACCACAACTCAACCAGATTTTTTTTCTGTTTTGTAATCTCAGAGATTTGTTTTTCACTGTGCAGGTGCAGTGTTGATCAGCAAGTCATTTCATTTCATGACCTACCAAGGAACCTATTGGTTGCTTGGTAGGCCCACCTATGAAGAAATCCACTGTAAGGACAAGATAACCAGTGGCTAAAAGTCACCGTGATTCATTAGTAAAAACACAGAAAGTGTGAACACTGGGCCTGACCTTTTTAAAGGGCAGCTCAAATGTGTTTTCTTCACACATTCATGGTGTCTTTCATCCAAAAATTGAAAAAGAAAAATTTCTTCATGTAGCACATTTCATGCACGAAAGAAGTTTAATATATTTAAAATAAGCTACGTGAAGATGCTAATAAAGAATTGCAGATGTAAAAAGGAATTAAGCGAAGAAAATAAACACTGCCTTTCATGAGAAACATCAGTTTTACGTAGATTAAATGTAGATGGGTGAGACAGTGATGCAGTGGTTAGGAGTGCCGCCTCACAGCATAAAAGTTGCAAGTCCAAAGACATGCATGTTAAAAACACATGTCTGGAATTAAAGGAGTCAATTCCAGGCAGCTTCTTCCACTCTATGCACAGCATAAATGTTAAACTTTAAGCTATGAAGAAAATCAAAGAGAAAAAGCATGTCACACTGATTTATGCCCAAAAGATGTTCTCTTTAATAGATCTGATCCAGAGTTCACTGAGGAGCAGTATGTTATGTCTTACTGTGTCTAAACTTGTCAGTGGGCATCACTAGACCTCTTGTGCCTCCGATAGTCTCTGATTGTTTTTCATGCTCAGGGCAAAGGTCAAGTTAAAGACACAGTGTTGCAGATTCCTGTGCTTGGGTTTGAGTAAATAAGTAAATAAATACTATAAAGGATGTTTCACACTTTTTTTTTGTTCCAGTAAATGATGAAGCTCCAGCACAAGTGAATCCAAAACTTTAGTCCAGCCACTCAGCCGTCAGGCCAGTGAGACAGCTGCTCATCTCCATCCGTTCAGCCCCCAGCCCAAGCTCTGTCCATACCAACCATTCATATGATATCTTCCCTCTTTTTGACCCAGCCCCATCAGCTATTCAACCACTCAGCTTCTTGCCTTCCCAAACCCCTCATGCAGACCTCCTTTCCTGCCCCAGGATGTGATGTAGTGACATGCCTTCCAGCACAGTCAGACTGCTCTTGTTCTAATGTGTTTGTGCATTGAGGAGATTACAAGGAAACAGCTTGCCAAGGGCAGGCAGCTGCTGTTTCCTACAGCTCGCAGCAGTTTTGGGGGACAACAGCAGGATGCCATGGGGGAGAAGTGGCTCGGCGGCCCTGCTGCTACTCTCTGGCAGGGCTATCGGACGGGCCAAGGCCAGGTAGGATTAGGCTTTTGCTGCCACTGTGTGCTCAGGGTCTGCTGGGGCTTGAGGCTCATCTCTAAACAAACTGTTACGCTGAACTGGGGTTCAGCCTAACAGCTGAACTTTTGTTTGGTTGTCTGCTGATGGGAAGTTTTGTTTTGCTTTTATAGTATCACAGATTTGCGATTTTGTGCATCTTTTTGAAGAGGTTGGAGCTCCAGCAATACTTGTAGTATATAGAACAACTTTATTAATTGACTCATATTTATTATTTGTGTCAAATAATAAATAAGTATTGCTGGATCTTTAATGTCTGTGTTTATGACTTTCCATATCACAGATCTTTCATGCTGGGATGAGTTGAAAAGAAACACTTGCTCAAGGCCATATGAGCTAATTGTTGCATTTTCTGTAAGCTAAGAGGCTTTTAGTAGAATTCAGCCACAAGGATTAAACACTGTGTTACTTTCAACACAGACTTCTTTTAAGTGGATTACGGTATTCCTTCACAAGAGTTGTTGTTGGGGTTACTTTGTGTTTCCCACCAAGCTGAGTATGAAGGTAGACAACAGCTTCTCATTTTATCCATTCTTCTCTCAGAGTGGATGGCTTCCTCTTGATACTCTGTCTTAATAGGAGGTCCAATCAACAAGGAACAATCCCAACTCCCTGACATTTTCATTAGTTCTTTTTTTAGCATTAGCATGCAGCATATGCTTTGTTTTGTGGCCAAGCTATATAGCTTGCTGGCAGGCTGAGGGGTATTATTAGCTGATTTAAAACCTAAACAATGCTTCTTTTCCTTGTGGTTCTTGAGGCAAAATAGGGCAGCCTGGGGAAAAAAAAATCAAAGTTAGCTTTATTCCTCGTTGTAATTAGTCCTCTGAGGGGAGTCCTTATCACAGTTACAGGTATTTTTAGCTTGAGGTCTGTAGTAATTTTACTTTGTATGAGTTTTGCACAAGAGTTTTAAATCTTGATTCTACATATAAATTCAGCTCATCACAGGGTCATATGACAACTGTAATGTATGAGGTTGTTCCTTGAAGCTTTTATTAAAACAGATAGAAATATGTAATCTGTTAGCAGACAACAGAAAAACATGCATGCATACATAGTTGTTATTAAATTAATTATTTATTTATTAAAGCCACTGGGATGTTTTTCTCCCCTTTCCCTTCACTTACCAGGTGTCTGTCTGTTTATATCCTCAGCTGATATTAAGGCTATCAGTATGACAATAGAGACAAAAGAGATCCTGGATGAGTCACTGATTGACTGGGACTTTTGGGGGTTACATGCTCACGGGCAATGTTGACAGACCTGTTACACTTGAGAGACTTTCACTTGCGTTATGTTTCTGTCATTCTGTCCTGCACACATGCATCACATCCTCTCAAAGCCACATTACAGCTATTCATATCAGATGTTTACTTGTGGCCAAGTATGCGGCTGAACGAGGAGGTTGGGTATTAGAGTACGAATGGTGCAATAATTGGCTTTCTTCTACATATAAGGCATGATTTGATTTTAACCTGCCACGTCATTAGCTATCACACTGTAAGTATGTGCTATCTGTCAAAACTTTACAGCAGCATTAAAAAAACAAAAAAACAAAAAAAAACAAACAAACCTCATCCTTTGATTAAATTATTTCTGGGCACATACAGTAACATAAAGAGGTGATTAAAGTCCCTCATCTGCCCATCAGATAATCGTTGATTAATGAGCTTAACAAGAGTTGTAATGCTTATGCTGAAAGGTCAGTAAAATGCCTGAAGTGCTTTATACATGTGAGGGTACATAAAGTGAGTCAGCTTTTGCTCAAGGGTTCATTGTTTGTGTCTGTTTAGATTACTACTGGCCTAAAACAATGGATGTCTTCTGTTTTTAGGCTAAGCATTTTAAGTTGGGTTTTAAAATGTGGCAGGTTATAGGTGTCAGTTTGAAGCAGAGAGGAAGGTGATGGCCATCAGGCATGTAAGCATGTAAGGCAGGGCGTGTCACCTCAGAGCAAGGAGGGAGGGGGCAGGTGTGAAAGATGTGTGGATGATCAGGGAAGTTGTCACTCCCTCTTGCATTCCAGCTCCAGCTCAGCCCACAAACATGCCACACAGTCTCAAACCACACTAAAGACATCACTTCCTGTCACCGCGTAGAGAAACTGAAGCTGCGGACAGATTTGCCTCGCTTTCACATGGTATCCAGCCACTGGGACTGGATAAAGCTAGTTTTTGTGCAAGACTGTAATTCCCAGATTTATTTAGTGGCGTGGATATGGGAGGAAAAGAGGAGGTAGTGGCGAACAGGCTCAGGTCCAACATGCAGTTTCCACACACCAAACTGAACCGCCTCAAGCTCCGTCCAAACAAAACCCAGTCAAGGGGAAAACACGTGAAGACATCCTCTCAAAAGAAAAAAGTCAGGTAGGTGTGAGAGAGAGTTAGAGACGGTTCAGCAGGACCAAATTCACAAGAGTTTTGGTGAAAGTTTGGAGTGCTGGCTGTTCCTAAGGAGAAGTAGTGTAAATGATAGATTTTGTGGTAAAGAAAGAAAAAACTTAGAGTGAAGTGCAACACCAAGGCTATGGTATGTTTACTTTTTGCTGAGAAGTTTGTATTTATAGAAGGGTTTTAAAAAGGTGACTCTCTTTGGATTTTTGTCCCAATGTTTAGAACATGTGCTAATTATGTCACAGTTTACAAACAGTCATTTTTGAGATGCAAATTAGTGTCTCTTGTGATGTCAGAGACCTCTGAACTATCAGGTGCCAGGTTGTGAGCACACATTTGGGCTTTGGATAGCTGCATGCGAGTGATATAGTGAACCAGATATTGTATAAAAATAATATAATTTATTACATCTCTGTTACATTTATTTTAGGAGTGCTTCATTATTCATTTTTTTTCAGAACTAATTCTCTTAAATTAATACTCTAAACTCTGATTTGTAGTTGGTGAGGTTTGATCAGATGCTCTAAACTATAATTACTCATTTAGCATCTGGAAGGAACTGGTAGAGGCGATGCTTCTCTCTGAAAAGTAATCTGTGTCTGTATATATTACTTCTTAAGTGGAGACAGTCGTAAAATTTTTAAGGAATGCAAATTTGTGCAAATGTTAGTAGAAACTACATATTATAAGTGTGGTCCTCTTGAACTGAAACAATTAGTTCATAGACTAACTGTCTGTGAATTGTCAGTGTAGTCATTGGGAAAATGGGGAAATGTAATCGTGGAAGTCAGTTAATAAGCACACATGCCAGATACCTGCTGCTGCCATGTTGTTAGATTTACTTCTTTGTTTGTGTTTTATGTAACTATAAAGTTAATATCTTTGGGTTTTTGCCTGCTGGTTGACTAAACCCCACTTGTCTCTGCCATGGCTGTTGGTGTTTCAGCTTTCCGCTGTTTTCTGAGCATTATAGACCTAACAGTCAGACAATGCCATTACTGAAGGCTTGATGCCAGTATCACTGCAGCTACCAATCTATTACACTGGGTCTGTGCATCATTTTTCACAATTAATTTAATGTCTGTTAAATAATTCATGGTCTGGATTCTTTGTGGGCATGATATGTTGTGGGAGGACACATTGTTTGGAAAGATTCAGTAAGTTGCTGAAATGTTTGGGCAGAAATGTTTTTCCATTGAAACTGACTGGATTAGGGTAGGTACTGTCAGGTTACACTGTATGCTGTGTGCTGTATGTTGGAATATAACCTCACTAGTTTAGAGAGTAGGAAACAACGTGAATCTTTTTACTTCATAAATCTGTGTTGAGCTGTTACTTAATAACATTTGACAGTTTTGAAAAATTAGAAGGTTTTCATTAAACAGTAGCACTTCTAGTATTAGTAATCTAGTAACTGATTTTAATCATGTTTAACGATGATATGTATTCCAGTGCATAGTGCAGTGTTAGTGAAAGAAAAAAAAATGATATAACCCTCTGTGTCATCATATGTGGAAATAATTTTTTTATATCTCTATTTCCTTTTGCTGTTACTTGCCATGAAAAGAGCCGTATCACTGAAAATCTGTTGAAACTCACAATCCCACCACTTCCACCCTGCCTCTTCTGAAACTGGTTTAGCACACTAAAGCATTGATACGGAACAAAACTAACCAGCTCCTGCTTCAGCTGACTTGTGGCTGATGTGGGCATGTATGAGGAACATTTTGATAAGCTTTTCAAAATCACAGCTGAAAGTATGATGAGCACTTTTGGTTCTGACACAAATCACTTCATGATAAGACATCTGACATTCCTCAGAAATTTACCTGTATGGCTTGACACGACTTTTTGAGATTTGGTGACTTGGAGAATGTGACCAGACTGCACACCAGCGGAGTGAATCAGCTGACTACTTCCTGTGTCTGTGATCACTGGGTCACATTTTTAGTGCTGGAGGGTGCGAGTATGTCTGCCAGCTGAGTGTGACCTATTGTTGGCAGAGAACAGAAACCAGCGCTATTCAGTCCTACACTGGAAATACAGGCTGCTTTTCCTTGCATGTGTATGGAAAGGACACTAAGAGTAAATGTAGTCAGTTCAGATTTTTTTTTTTTAACTGTTTAAACTATTTTATCTTCCACTGTTAGTTTGTGACATTCACAGATGTGTTTCAGTGGATAGAAGGGTGTAACCCCAAGGAAAACAGATTGCACAATATTACAGTGACATCTAGTGGATTTGTAGGGTACTTTGCCTCCAGGCCACATTTCACAAGAACAATAGAGACCCCCCTTTGTGTCCATTTTCACTGGCTCTCGCCACACTCCTGCCCTCCCTCCATCCCACTCCTTTTGTCTCTCCATCTCTCTGGGCTCTCCTGGTGGTTTCACCCTCCCTGTACCACCTCAGTTTTCACCATTCGTCCTGCGTTTGTATGTGTCTTTGTGTTTCTGCCCATTTGTTTGCATGCATGCGTGTGATTTCTTTACGTGTGTGTATGTCTGCACCAGAGAACCCAGCCCCACCGAGATGAGCGTGGAGCCCTGGGCCAGCCCGCAGGACCAGGCAGCCGCTGAACTCTCGCACAGCGAACGCACGCCACCTTCCCAGGATCAGGAGCAGCACCCTGATAAACTCTGCCTGGACTCGTTCTGGAGTGAGGTTGAGACCATCCAACAGGGGAGTGGCTACGCAGACCTTGACTGCAGCAGGAGAGACTCGAGACAGTCGGAAGGTAAATACTGCAGACCCTGCACTGATTGAGTAAGAATATAAAGAAAGAGCTGAGAAAAGACATCCTCATTAGTTTATGTGATAGCATTTTACAAAGCACTAGTGTTTAACACAGCTGCTAGTGGAGATCCTCCATTAAAAAATGCTTTTGCCATGGCAACATATCAGGTTTCTTTCATGCAGCAAAGTAGTGCTCATCACCATGACAACACCATCAAACACTCTGTGGTGGGAATGTTTTATATGCAGGAGCCAAATAGCCATTCATGAATGCTGACTTTTAATGGGAGTGCTTTCTTATTATGCCCATTCAGATGATCCGATTGTGCTAATTCTGCCATTCACTGGATCCTTTTCATGTTGTAACAGCATTGCTGTTTTGATTCTTCCATTAAAGAATAAATTCTGTCTGTGTGTAGTTGTGCTGCATTATTTTGAGAAGATCACCAGTTTTATGTTTCTTCTGGCTGAATACTTGCTAACTACTGTATTAAGTGTCCATGAGCCATTTGTTTTACAGTTCACACAGCCTACTTAGAGATTAGTTTTTGCAGATCACTTATACTGATCATTTGTGCAACCACCTGAGTGAAGTGACAGTGTTAAAGTTGGCCTTCTAATATGTAAACAGATGTGTATAGCTTCATCACGTCACCCTCCTTAAAACGGTTAGATTTGGTTGTGTTACAGCTCATGCTGCTGCTATAATTACTTTTTATTGGTTTGCTTTCCTAGTACCCAGTTTGTTCCCTTACTACTACATTATTAAACAGTGTGAAAGATGTTCTAGTAAAGCTGCATAGTTGTAAACTGTAAGTAATCCAAACATTTAAATTAAAATACACAAAACTGCTTCAGAGTTATATTTCAGTGTTGTGCCATTCTGCATGCATTTCTCAATGTTATATCTATGTGTTTCAGAAGGAGAACAGGAGGAACAGTGGCTGGCTGATGCTGGCTTGTCAACCCTCATCAGCGAGGACAGTGAGGATGTAGACAAAGCGGCCCTGCTGTCCACCCTGACCCGGACACAAGCTGAAGCCGTTAAGCGTCGAGTAGAGACCTACACTCTCCGGAAACGGAACAAACCACCACCCCGCGACGTTCGTGACATATTCAGGTCACCTATCACTCAGGTCAGGATGCTGAAATACTTTATGAATTGTTGGATAATCTGAACAAAATATTTGTGGCTTGAGTAGCTCTACATCCTAGAATATCTTTTCACAGACATTCAGCTTTTCTTGATACATGTAAATCAACCAGTTTCCCATTTTTGCAGCTTCAAAATGGCTGCAGAAAGTTTGTGTGAACACAAGTTTACAGCAAGCACAGGGATTCTGTGTCTCACGCATTGGACTATACAGTAAAATGCAAGAGTCAGTTCCCAGGTGACTGTGATGACTCATTGACAGACTTGTATTGTTCCAGTGTATTGTGCTGTCTTGTTTCATGGAGAAAGGCTGACCTGTTACAATGAAGGCAAATCACATGTAAAGGCCAGGCTTTGTCCTAGCTGCCTGTCTGAGACAGCCTTATAGGGGAACAGAGACACTGTTCTTCTGATCCTTATCAGTGCTTTATCAAAGGAAACACCCTGCACAAGCCTTGTCCCTTCACTTAGTGGACAAAATTAAACACACATTTCACTCCCAGGGGTAGAGAACACATTTAAAACTGATATTTGTAAGTGTTACTAATTATAGAAAAGATAGAAGGCTACATTTGTTTGTAACATGTCAATGCTCTCCTTCAATAGACGCTTCTGCCCGAGTCTCAGCATAGTGAAGACCCAGCCCAAAACAGCATGGCATCGGTTGCCAAGTCACCTTTATCAGGTAAGGGCTACTTAATACATATGAAAAAAAAAAAAATACTAAAGGGGATAACAAAGAGGTGGACGCACTCGTAAGAGTTTTCTAAAAGGCTGGCTGAAGTCGTCTCAGTAAAATAATTTAATCAGACTTTAATTTGAGTACCTGAATCAAACCAGTCCTGTGTTTGGGATTTTCCATTACCACTGGGTCATTTTGCAAACGACTCACATGTTC
>VVAS01112361.1:0-18779 GCA_015103295.1 Ptychochromis oligacanthus | reverse complement strand
AGGTCTTTTGTGTTGGTGGGGGGGGGGGGCGGGGGTGGGGCTTTTTATATCCATGCTGTCATGGTCCTTTCTCTTTCTTCACCTTTTCTTTTACTGAAGTGTTAATAAAAATAAAAAAAAGAAATTCAAAATGCCACAAAAATCACCCTTTAAAAGCCAAAAAGAACAGTGAGATGAAAGGCTATTGCAAGCTTTAAGTCTGATGCTATGACAGTCGCAGTGACAGACGCTTCATTCCAACTTCTAACACGGAGCACCAACAAAGGCAGATCAGAGATTCTGTGACTTACCTTTTGTTATTCTTCTTCTGTCTATCTGAATGTTACTCACCTCTTAGTTTTTTGATAACCTCTCTACTTTTCATTCTCTGTTGTACTCTCCCCATCTCTTTGCATCAGGATACGACAGGTGAACAGGGAATTGGAAATGGGATGCCTCAAAGAGGCCAGGTCTGACACTGGAGGTTGAATGCTAACCGTGCAACCTTTTACAGGATCTCTGCTACTCTCATCTCATTTGTGCTCATGCTTTTCTTCTCTTTCTATGAGGGCTCTAAAGTTGCATCACAGACCTACTGGCAGATCTACAATGGTAGCCAGTGAACCAAAATGACTGAAGGATTATGAGGAGGTTAAAGTGCAAAGATTTTGGGGGCTAAAATTGCATGACAAACAAAAGTAATGAGTAGTAAATGTCTACAATCCCCAAGAACGATAGCCACATACTGTGCCAGTCATACTGTGCATGATTGGCATAGTCATGGAGAGTTTTTCATTGAACCTGCAGGAATATTTGTTATAATAATTGTTTGTTTTGTAACTGGTCTGTTTTTCTTTTCCTCTGTGAAGTGTCTGCCTTGTATGCCTTAGGTGTGAATGCTAATTGGAATGTGCAGATGCCGGGCTGCGATTGGTTTGGCAGTTCACAGCTCACTGATGATTGACTCCAGGCTGAAGACAACCTGCTACATACCATGTGCAGAGGACTCATTCACCTTTCCCTCTCCTCGGATTTTTAGTGCGGCATCTTGAAACAGTCTACAGCACAAACAACAATCAAATCAGAAATGGATTTTCACTTTAAGCACTCACAATCTTGTGACAGTAGAGATGGCATGCATTCAGTTCCAACTTTTCATTATACCACCAGGCACAACTGTTTCAATGTGAAAACTACCGCTAGCTAAATAAATGAGAAATGAAAAGGATTCAGAGCCTGGGATTTTACAGGAGCCTCACAGAGGGCTGTGTCTCACATACCGCCGTTAGAAAGCCTTGATATGAAGGGGTCTTTGAAGAAATGTTACCCGCACAGTTTGTTGGCTTTGCAGCTGATGGAGAAACCACACTCCTGTGTGAAAAGATCAACTCTAACCTGGCTGTCATTCACTGCATCAATCAAAAGTTAGAACCTGCGGTCTATGATGCTGTAGAACAAGTTGCAGAGCCAAGTCATTTTGACTCTTTATCTCCAAAAGTCCGTTGCTGATTTCAATAAATGAACAGGGGCTGCCTCTCTCACTGTCCAGAGACATTTTCCAGATATTTTTAAAAGAGGGCGACACACTGCAGATGACGCTCCACAGGAAAGCAGAAAAAAAATCTGTCATCGAAGCAGACAGTTTTCTTAGGATGTACTGTAGCGGATTATTTATTTATTCTTTTTTAAACTGACAGCCTGTTGCATTTTGACATTATTTCATATTGAATACTGACATTAAATGGCACAACTGGTCGAATAGCGCTAAGTTAAAGGGGGATTTAATTCTGACGTGTTAAACCATTTGTATTGTTACGTTTGACTGGATCACCTAAGTCTGAAGAGGAGAACAAGAGACTGATAATATTGCATATAAATTTCATTTGAAAAATATTTTAGTAGACTCTTGTAAATGCCGTGGTTAGCTATATGTTTCTGTTCTAAACTTGTTTAGTTGAGGTTCATAATTACTCTGTTAACGATACATTGACAGCAAAAAAACAAAAACAAAAAAACCTCCCAAACTACATATCACGGTAGAGTATTAAAAATTATTTGTTTTCCTCTTACTACTATAACCATCTACCTGTTAATTTCATTACTGTCTTTTATTTTCAGCAACAGTATAAATACAGAAAACAGCATAAGAGACAACAGAATGTGAACTAGCTGTATTTGTCACCATGTTCACTGACAAGAAGCACACTGGGATACCAAAATAGTGTGTAGCTATCCACCATCCTGTTTTGAGTATTGCAGTGTCATGGTAACAATTAGTGGACCATAAAGCACTGTGCACAAAACACAGTGAAATTACCACTTACTACATATTTAAAGCAAACTGTATAATAGTCTCTTCATGGAGTGTTCTTTTCTGGATGGTAGCTATGTCCTTTATGCCATACATGTTGGATTTATCAAGATGCTGAAGCATATAGTGTCTGGTTATATCTGGCAGTTAATGCTATAGGCCAAGGCCATGAGGTAGTGCATATCATTAGGTAAGTTAATATCATAATCATAATCATGTATGTAACCATTAAATGTAAATGAAAACCCTTTTGTGTGAAGCTCATTTTCCCACGACTCAAATGGAAACATGAGAAAGTTATTCTCAGACACAGTATTAAACTTATTCAACTGCAGCTGGTCGGAAATGCCAGTCACTGTTTTCATTTTAGCCTGAAAAAACAGATAGCAACTATATTAACGGGAGAAGCTTGCTACTGTCTACTTCTTTATGAAGTCTTGTACTGAACCAGAGTTCAACTAACAACCAGGGATCTAAATCACTCAATAAAAAGGCCCATCTGTTCCTAACTATACAATGTGAAGGAAGCCCCGTAAAAATAATCTTTAAAGCCCCACATTTCTTTTCCACTTTTCATGTATTTTGCCTTTATTAATTCTCCAGCTGGCTTTTGATGACGTGTCCACAGTTGCTATGAAACCAGTGATGTATCTGTAAAGCCTCTATACAGACTATGTGAGTTCTGCTCTTGTTTCAGCGGCCAGATGTTGCCAGTTTTGTGTTTCAGTGCACAACATGCCTATGTTGCATCTGTGTTAATGTAGGACAAATAAACAGAAAAACCTACCAATGTCCTGCATACCACATATCCCCTTTATTCCCTCTCAGTTTTAACTGTGCGTGAATTTTAGTTTTAGAAGGAGACCTATTGCATTTAAAGTAAACAAAGCTCCAAGGAGACCAGATTAAACAGGCCATTCCTTAACCAAGTTTACCAAAGCACAGATGACCTGTCAGGTTTTTTTTTTCTCATGTAGCATTCAAGCTTGGGGCTGTAGTAAAAGTGACATTCAATATTTAAGAGTTCACAGGCGAGTAGTGTCCATTTTTTAAGTGCAAACATGGAATGGATTAAACTATGTGCTCTTGTGCAACCTGAAATTGTTTGTGTGTTATGCTACTTAGCAAATCACCAGCACTAATGTCACAGTTACACTAAGGGAAACAGTGGTTGGAGACAGGGGCATGACCAAAATTATTGCAACTGTGTGCAATGAACTTGCAATCTCGCTTCCTTTGAAATAGTTGCTTTAAAGACAGGGACAAGTTCTGCAACCACTCACAGTCAGTTGCTATCTTCAAAGTGACTTTGCTGTATCAAGACTGTGATCTGCAATAAGATGGAATTAATCTGCTATCAGTCTACTATCAGTTAGTGAGTGAATGTGGTCAGTTTGGAAATTGCATGCAATCTGTTTGTGATAATATGGCAATTAACTATGATAAATCAGTCAAAATTGCAAATCTGTTTCCATCTACATACACAGAAATTCACATTAAGCAGAAATTCACATTAGCATTCAGAGTCCAGCCAGAAACTCAGATTTGAAACTGAAATTCAGAAATTCTTCCACAAATAGTGACATATTTGCTGCAGGACAGCAACGTTACTGTAAAATGATATGGGCGCTTGGCAACCCTGCTTTTATGCAGGAATATATCCAGAATACAACAGGTTGCAACCGGCTCAGTCGAGCCCCCTACTGCAAAGAGACACGGAGTTGTGCTCATCACTGCAGACCTATTCAGACTGACTGCAACATGCTGGCAATCTGTCTGCATTTATAAATTAGCAGTTATTTGCAAACCTTCGCCAGCCTGTCTGAGACTGATTGCAGTCACTCCGAGTTGGGCCGCAATTGTTTGGAGACAATCACCTTGCAATCGACAGTGGTTGCCCAGAGATTGAGGGTGTTGTATGCTCAACCTCTGGTTCTCTGACAAAAAGAAATTCAATGCAATCATTAGGCAAACACCAATTTTTTATAGTCACAAAGAGCTCTTTTTTCTCTAGTGTGACTGAGCCAAAAGTTTCTCTTCATTACCCGTTAACTCATATAGGAAATAAGCTAGTTGTCAGTCATTCAGACAGCACCAAGTGATGATAAGTGACTATACCAAAATCCTTCTAGAAACCAGTCTCATCACTTGGCAGCCATTAATTTACTAAAATTTTAGTAGTCACCAGGATATGAAAATTGCATGCACAGAATCACCAGTCAACTGATAAAAACTTTTCTGAAAAGTTTATTGGCATTGCCCCAAAATATGGTTGTTTACTGGTGTGGAATTCTCCATAGATTTCAATCCAGTGTCTCTCTCTTGTAGTGTCTCGGCTCCTCCCCTCAAGTCATCAACTGAAGAGTATTAAAAACTCTATCCCACTCTCTAGGACAATGACAAGAAAGGGTGCAATGCTTCCTGTGTCTTGAGTGGATGGTGAATCCTGTAGAATGTTACATATTAACAGACCAGGCCAGTAGCTGCACAGCTGCACATCATTTAAAAAAACACATAAAAATACAACCAGATCATGACTGTGAATGCTATTTATCAAAACAATGCTGATCACTTCAGAGATGATCTTTATCATAAAAAGCTCTGGTTTATTACACTAGCAATTATGTGTTTTAGTTAGTTAGCATTTGAGTTAGGCTGATGCTATGAGTATACCCCCTCACACTATATGTGACTGCACTGAGTGTGGGGGGAACACAGAGAGACAGTTTGAAAATACCCTGTAAGTTCCACTTCAGCGCCTCTCATCTTGTCAGCCCTCTGCAAGGCCAGGTCGCCTCAGGGTCAGCCCATCTCTGATTATCCCACATGATTGGCGGCTCTGTCTGTGGCCACGGGTGACTGACTCAGTATGACATCAAGCCTTACTAGAGGAGACCTGAGTTCAGAGGCGGTGGGTCAGAGGTGGCAGAAGACCAGAGGAGGGAGATGTTAGCTTATGATTGGTTTATGAGTGACAGCTTGACACAGCCAGGTAGGCAGAGAAGAAGGAAGGAACAAGGGGTCAAGGTACCACTTAGATGTATTGGATTAGTTGCCTTGGCGATGGTAATAGGATTTGTTCAATTTAGAATCAGCATGATCATGATCTATTTGTGTGCTGCTGTTGCAATCTACTCCTGATGCAGGAAAATGTGACCTTTTCTTTATTACAAGGCACAACTAGGTAAGATTTAGTTTTTTATTTGAACTTTGCTCTGTTCTGCCCATTCACAACATACCAACTGCTTTCATTTGAAACACTATATGGACAAAAGTACTACGTCACCTGCACATGACACCTACAGGAGCTGCACGGCCATGTGTATTTTAAACCAGGTGCAGACAAACGGACATAGATTTTAAACTTTATTAAATTATTTTATATCTAATATTAAAATCTGTGGGCTTCCGCATGTGACAATTACATTGACTTCTGTCACAGGGAGTGTGACTGAGGCACTTTAGCTCTGTCTGGAAAGCTGTACATTAGAACACTGTGGACACACTGAGTAGCTGAATGAACTGTAGTGTACATTTTTAGAAGTGGAAGTGAGCATGTCTAGCACTTGCAGTGCAGCAAACAAGTTGTGTGTCTCCCTTGCTAAACTCCCTCTCCAGTGCTCTTAACAGTTGCACTCAGTTCAGCCTCCCTTTTTTAATCATTCCTGCACTTCACCTTTACTTTGATATGCTGCCTCAGATCTCCACCTCCACCCACATGCTGCTTCTTTAAAGCCTTCATCCTTGAGTTCTTCTCTCTGCCTCTGCGCCCTTACCCCTCCCTTTCTGCCACTCTACCCCCACCCCACCTCCATTCTCTTCCTCTCTCTGTCCATCTTCATCTTTGCATGCCTTTACCCTCTCTCAACCTCTAACTAATCAGTGTCTCATCCTTTAAAGCTGCTGGTTACAGCTGGGGGGAGGCTGAACAAGCCAATCATCTCCACCATCCCTGAATGGTCCAGCTCAGGTAAGAGTTCAAGTGCTTCATGGGGCAGTTTAGATCACATCAAATCCCCGTCTGACTTAACCCCTGAGATTGTTCCAAATAGCAGAATTCTTATTAAAGCTGCCTGAGCACACCGTCAAATGTCAAAGCACCGAGTCTGCAAAATTTTAGCACCCCCATTCTCCGGCCATATTATAGGCTGAAAAGAGAATGTCAGGAGAAAGATTTGATGGATTACTTACCTGACCAACGGGACTATGTTCAGTTAGAAGATGTTACGATCACTGAGGTGTCATGGAGATGAATAAAAGCGTGTTATTAGGACTGAAGTTGTCTGTCCTTTTACAACACTCGATATTTGAGAGAAGCCATCAGGTTGGACTTCATTCCAAAAATAGGAGCTAACAAGTCAGGCCAACAATCTTTCACTTGGAAAGAAGAAGCCAGTGAGCCTAACTGAATTTAGCAGCAGACTTGTTCACCTCAATCATTCCATGTACCAAAATTCTACTTTAATATCCAAAGTGCACTGCTCACACATTAAGGTTCCTGCTAAATATAAGTGAAACTCAAAAGTATTACAAACTAAGGAATAATTAAAAGTTTATTATTCCCTCAGGAGTAATTCAGTGGGTAGAGCAATAAGCAATGAAATTTGCAGCTTCATTAAGTGTGCTCGTAATATGTAGTATTTGAAGCTGAATGTTATTAAAATGTATTTAGAGTACTGGAATAATAGTCCTCAGAGAAAAATATCAAATGTACACAAAATATATTTTTAAAAAAAAGAAGAAGAAATTAAGTACAACTGAGCAGTGTCTCAAAGTGGTTAAGTCAAGTGTGCTTAAATGAATTTCCTTTACTCTTTAGTAGATCAAATACAACGAACTTACCCAGTGAGTATTAATTAGTATGTTGAAAGTAGCTCACTTTAAGTACTTAATTATGACTTCATAATATACTAAGTATATTAAAATTAAGTGTGCTTTGCTTTTGTGTACTATTGATTTTGATTTTGATTTTTTAACTAACTTATGAAACACGTGTTTTTCCCACATTATAAAGGGGAGCAGGTCACCTGATTTTTCCACCAGTTTTCATTTCAGCTCCATGTTTTGGGGGGGAAATATCTTAATCTGCCAAAATGTGTCACTAACTGTGCATGTCTGCCGTTTGCTGGCACAGTGGGTTTTTGGACAAAAACAGCTTCCTTCCATAGATTTCTCGTGGGTATACTGTGGCTCCTGAAGGTCAGTGATTCAATCCCGAGCTCCCAAATGTCCTTGGGTAAGCTACTGAACACTAAATTGTCCCCCAAGAGAGGCTTCCACTGGTGTATTAGTGATGGACGGGGATGTGCAAGACCAACCGACTAGAGAATTACACATTGCTGCCTTTGCTAGTTCACACTAGAAATACTGATCGGTTAAATAATCGTTCTCTGTCTCTTTCTCTTTCTGCTCTGGCATTGCTAAAATGACCCAAAATACGTGCTAATCTGACATTACAAGCATGCAGTGTAGTAATTCCTGGTGCAAAGTCCCACACATTTCAGCGACATTTCAAATACAATTTGATAAATGAGGAATGTGATCAACAGTTTCAGATGGCACCTAGATACACAATATTCATACAGATCCCATTTAATAGAACAGTTAATCAAGCAGCAGGAACATCTGTAGTGAGGGATAAAGCCCTGGGTGTATTAGAAAAATCACTGTGTGAATGTGTGGGTGACTTGTAGTATGAAAGTGCTTTGAGTGGTCAATAAGACTAAAAAATGCACCATGCAAATACCGGTCCATTCAGAAAATAGAGAGAGTGGCGAGAGAACGGCTAAACAATGTGCTGTAACTTGCTACAATGCTCTGTAAAGCTACAGATTTAGGTGATTTTGTCCACACCTACACAAAAATACCTCTGCTCGATATTCCCTTTTTTAAATCAATGAAAGCCTGAGTGCAGGTTGAAGCAGAACGCTGACAAACATCTACTAACTGATAAGAGACTAAGTTTCAGAAAAGAAAAAAAAAAAAAAAGGTTAGAAAACTGAAATACCTGGCAGATATACGGTATGTTTCAATCTTTAAGAAATAATCTGGTGAAAAGAGAACAGAATCCACAGGAGGATACAAAACTTAAATCTTTTATTTTCGGGATTGACGTAATGAACAGAAGGCACTGCGTACACCACGCAGGAAGTCCGTGGCCCAAAAATGAAAACCAAAAGAGTCCAAACAAAGGCACCGAAGTCAGGAAATAAGCTGAGAACACAATGGAAGACACTCAGGAACAGTAGGGAGTTGCGACTTAATGCGCACACCAGGGGGAGAAATAATAAGGCACAGGTGAACTCAATCAATACAATAACAAGGGCTGGAAAAGGAACAATGAGGGTAGTAAAGCTATACTTCAAAATAAAAGGAAACTGAAAGGAGGAACAAGAAAACAATAAAAATTCTGACATCTCAGTGGCAAAAAGAAACAACTTACTCCCCACCTCCTAAAAAAAGTTAGAGAAAACTTCAGATAACTGCAAAAAAAAAAAACAAACAAACATGACCATAGGCTATAACAGGATTATAAAAGTCTGTTTTTGAAAACAAGCAGCAAAAGTTGGAGAATCAGATGGGTTGTGTGATTCCAAAAGTGCACAAAATAAGTCGAGTATCCAGTTATGTACAAATGGAAACATCCTCCACACATCTCTTTTTTTTCTTTTGTAGTTTTTGCACTAAATTAAGCCTTTCACCTTTGTAGTGAGCACATCCAAAACACTTTGATGACATGAATTTCCCTAAATCAAGGGTCACTCTTTCGGTAGTGTAATGATCTGAATGTTCTCTTGGGGAAAATTAAGTTTGATTTGGCATGTTGTGCCTCGGGGCTGTAATCATATGTGATGCATTTCTAGCAGCAGGGGGTGTTTTTGTAGTTGTTTTGAATGGGTCTGAAGCACTTTGCATTCTGCTTTTGCGCTCCAGGCGCCTCTCATTTATCCACTTGTGTCTCCCTGCTTTTATTGAGGAAGCACCTGCACTCCAAGTTGAAAATGACCACGCTTTGATGGGCTCCAAGCAGAAAATGACCCTGCTTGGCTTTTTTTATACCCTTGTTGTCCAATCAGATGAAAGTGCTACACAAGTAGGCCTAATGCTCTGTTAAATAAAAGCGAGCAAAAGTTATAAATGGTTGTTCCTGTGTATGCTGCTTCAGCACGAGAGAACAAGCTGATAAAATAAAGAGCATCGGGCAGCGACTGAAATAGATATAAAGTTTCTTCTTTTGCTCTTAAGTTAGCTAATTGCATTACTTTATTTTATTCTTCACTTGGGAAGTGATGGACAGCAGCTAACTATATTTTGTTGCCTGGCAACAGCAAAAGGACACTTTGAACACCTCTGCCTTTGCATGCTTTTCAAAATCAAGGCCTCTAAAATGAGCTCTACCCATTGTGCCTAGTTCTAGGCTGGAGAATAAAACTGCATCAGAAACAAAGCAACCCATGGGCTGAAATGTTTTTGTGTTAAAGACTAAAGACTAAAGAATGTGAGACTCGAAAATAAGCTGCGACCTTCACTCCGCATGGGCCCATCTCACTTTAAATACGGAATCTTTCTAATAAATATGCTGCTGGTCTTTCACACACAGTCACGCGCTGCGGGGCTTTGCCCGGGAAATGTCAGCTCGCTGGATGGTCAATATCTGATAACCTTTTTATGCTTGATCAGAATGTTTAACAGGTTAGGCAGCACTTAAATCAACACTTGAAAATCACTTTGAAAAGTGAAAACTCTCATCCACCTGTGGACTTGAAGAGTGGCTTTAAAATGTTTGTAACTTGAGGACACCTGCTGCTGTAGACACCTGATTACAATGGTGATCCAGTATGTCAGCGTTAAAAAGCTTCAAAACTTCTCAAACTACTTCGGCAGTATAATTCCCTTCCTGCCTTTCTATTTGCTGTTAAGGCATTGCAATAAACTGCAAAATGATAGTTGTTAGCAATCAGTGAAGGGAAATGATGTTTGCTGGCATGTCAGAGATACTGGTCTCACTTCTAACACTTGGGCACGATCCCTTAGTGCATTTTCTTTTTTTTTTCAGTGTGCAGGGTTACTTTTGTAAATGGACACATTTGGACTTATAATAGCCATCTAAATAATGTTTATAGATGCACTAGTATATAATGTATCCACCCATTTTCATTGAATTGTCACCTCTAAAACATTTGAAAGGTAACATCTTTTAGTTTCTGCAAAATTGTTTTGCATGTGGCTAAAAAAGCACCCCAAGCTAAGTCAGTACAAATCAAAAATCTGTCAAAAAACATTTTCTGGGCCTTGTCAGTCATCAGTCAGTCAGACGTGAGTCACAATAACTAGAACAAGCTTTATGCCAGATCTATGACAATCATCACATACTTTGTTCAACTTGTCATCCAAAGCTGCGTGAAATTTCAAACCTCTAGGGCTAACCTTATGCGAGTTTGTAGTTTTTAAATCACCGCCCATCCGAAAGTGTCTTCATAAGGTGCTGGTTGCCTTCACTCACTTCTCTGGCACTGCAAAAACATACTGAAACATTCTGATGACCATTCAAAATATCTGAGTGTGCTTCTTTTGCAGCTAGTTATTTTGCTAGGGCATCCACTGCATAAATCGAGGGAATTTCCCACAACACACACACTCATCTCAGCTTAGCAGAAATCTGACTGAACTATCCATGCTTCCTACCACTGGAAAGGGAAAATAATTGGCTGCAATCATGCCTGATTGGCATGCTGAAAGCCAACTCAGTCTCAGTGACCATGAAAGACACACAAAAAGCTAACTGGCTTTCCAACCTTTAAGCACGAAAGAAAAAAGGAGAGACCATTTGGAAGAACTGAACATGATTTATTGAGATACAGAATTCAATTAAACTATTTGGCGATTAGACTCCAATAACCCATCATCCCAGCAGCGACAGGAGTTAGGACAGGACCCCCCCAGAGTCTAGACGCTGGTGGTAGTGAAGATGAAGATGGAGGCTTGGATGGGGCTCTGAGCGATCACGCTGAGCACGAATGAGAGTCTGCAAGGCAGAATGACAGAAGAGCACCGAGATTTAAAACACACAGAATGGAGGCTGATTGGCTCGCAGAAGGCGGGCAAGAAAATGACTGGACTAGAGTAATGATGTCAGTATTGAATTTGACAGCATGGAAATAGGAAGCGATGTAAAGAACAGACTAGCAGCCTGAACACCCAGGAAAGCAGGCACATGAATGCCTGCAGATCTTCCTTATTGAACTTGCACATAAGCTTCATTTGTTGTCCTTTTTAATGCAGGGTTTAAATGATTTTTTTGTTTTTCAACTTCTTACAGAATCCCAATATTTTTGGAAATGCATGTAACATACTCAAAATACATAATGAGCTTATATGACAGTTACATGGTCTATTCAAATCTATTTTTTCAGTACCAGTACTTTTACATGTTGTTGCCCTCATCTGCGGCAGCAATGGGGTACCCTTGGGTTCCTTTCGCTCCTCTCAGTCACTGCTACTACATGCTGGTGCAATCATTGTCAGCTGCGACAAGGGTCAGCATCAAGCACTGAGCAACCTGTGCTTAACCAGAAAACATAAAAACAAAAACACTAAATTCCATCTTTCTGGTAATTCCCCTTAATCAAATCCAATTTATGGTTAATTTAAGGGGAGTTATTGTCCTAATTCAGGAAAAGCACCCAAATGCAGGACTCACAGGCAGACAAGATAAACAAAAAGCCAAGCTTTTTTATTAAGTGGTAGGCAGCAGCCCAAATAAAAAAATCCTAAATGAACAAAGATCCCAAAAAAAAACCACTGCAAAAATAAGCACAAAACATAAGGCGTGCATACACACACAAGAGTGAATAGACAGACACTCTAACAAAGACTGAACAGAGACAGGGCTATATATATACAGAGGGGTAATCAGGGAAGAGTGGAAACACCTGGGGAACTAGACACAACTGAGACTAATCAAGGCCAAGGAAGTATAACTAAAAGCAAGGCAAAAGAGACAAAGATCTCTTTTGTTGTCTCTGTGTTAGTTATTATGTCACTTCACAGGAAGTGACATAATGGGGAACCAGCTAACACAGAGACAACAAGATACAAGGAAACACTGGGGAGGCTAGACAAAATCAGAACACAAAGAAAAAGATATAAATAACAACTCTAAACACCAACAAAACCAGAACACAAAAGTAACAAGAGCTAAAGGCTAAGCACAGAGGCATTGCTATGATTACAAAAATAAAGAAAAACCTGAAAGCTATAAACTCAGAACTCTAAGCAACAAAACTCACAGACTGTAATCAAAACAGGGAATGCTTAAAAATAAACCAGAATTCCAAGTCCCAAAACACAAAGCCCTGGGGCTTAAACCCAGGACCATGACAGCTATTTTTAATGCTATACCTGCCAGTCTTAAAACCAGTAAAAACCATCTCTCACAGAGCAAAAAGAGATTTTGCTTACTATTCTACCTCTGTAAAGAAATGAGCTCTTGCGTAGCCAATCTTGTTCAGGATGCCACTTTATGTTTTGGAGAAGTCAGACTCAACAGACAAAATTTTCAAGATTATCAGCCTTATTTATTCAAACAAACATGGGAAGACTGAGACTGCAGAAAATGGTCATCAGTTCACACAAGACAGGACCTTTTTGTAACAAAAATCACCCCTTTGTATATTTAGAAATTCTCTGAATTATACTCGCCATTATGCAAGGACACAGTTTTATCAGACATGACAACCCTGGACAGTTCGAATCTTTGGTAAGGGCATCGATATTATATCAATATATCAACTCCCTGCAAAGCAAACACACTACTCAATATATGAATGAAAAATATGAATACATTAATATAGGAAGTATAGGTTTTTGACTACAGGTCATTCTACTTGCAACATTGCTTAATCTCACACAGGTCATTTTTCTTGGTGCAAAGCCTGAATACATATATGTAAACTGCATACATTTTTTATAAATATGTGTGAAGAGTGAAGAAACACTTTGTTTTACTGTATATGTGATTCATAAATCCAGTCCTTGGCTTGTATTCTGCTAAATGTTTTATCATATTTGACAGTCCACATTTACAGAGGGGACTATGTTGACTTAGTGAAATGTAGAAGAACTTAAAGATTTAAACTGACCCTGGGAGTAGTATCTAAAATGTTGTGTTTTTAAAAGGTAATGTTGTTTCTATGCATCCTGAAATCATTTGTGTGCTGCCCCTGACAGAAAACAGAAAATAGTATGGTACTTGGCTCAGTTTTGTTGTTTTCTCCTTGATTTGGATAGTCTTCATCTGTCAGTCACATGCCTAAAGGCTTTCCTTAGTTTCAAAGGGTAGAGATGAAAGGAGGATGACATGGTTGTGCAGCCTTGCAAAACACACCTTGTGGGATACAAATCAAGGGATGTCAGTAAGAGAGAAAATACCTGCAGAGGCATGGAGAGCGTTGGCAGAGTATCTCAGCCGACTCCGCTCTATCCTTCCATTTTCATCTCTCCACTTGTTTCTGCCGTGATGTGAAGGCAGCCCGCTGTGTGTTTGACTGCCTCCATCTGTGTGGAGCTGTGTGTCTGTGTGTGTTCTAGGTGGGGGTGTTGGTGCTGAGTGTGTGGTATTCTTCCCTGCAGCGCTGTGTCTTACCTATAATGAATTTGTCAAGCAATCTGTCAAGACTGTCACTTTGAAGAGTTTTCATTAGAGCACAGACACTGATAATGTCTTACTTTTAATTTAAATTAATAGTAAGAAATTTCAAAGGCACTGAAGCCTGTTTTATAATATAACCCATTGAAACACTAATAAGCATTTGTAAACCTTGGCAATCTAAATTTCACTATCAAAAATAAATTCCCTAATAAAGCATATTTGAAAAACATGTTTATGATATAATTTACCTTATTTTAATGTAATTTTATCAGTTTCCTGCATAGTGAGTGTATTTAAAAACTATAACTCTGTCTAATGCTGGCACATTTACAATGATGTTACATTTATAGTGGTGTTGATTGATATTTACTGGTGTTAACTGTAGAAATCAAATAAAAGTCAGAGCAGTGAGACAGACTGTGGCACTGGTCGCAGTTTGCATAGTGACCATGTTGCCTTATGTAGAGTTATGATAGTCCTAGCCCTGATACAGCAAATCAAGTCTTAATCCCACTGTTTTATAATGTATGCCTATACAGTTACCCTGGTCTACTTGCACCTCAGAAGATGTCAGTGGCAATTTTTTGTACAGTGTGTTTGGGTGGAATGAGTGGGTAGTAATAGTGTTGGGGAAAAAATACTTTGAAAGCAACAATCTGTGAATGAAATATAAGCATTTCTCACTAAACATTTTAATGCCAAATGATAACAAAACTTTTTTTTAGACACTTAACGTTATCAGTGCAGATAAGCTTTCACTTGTAGATGCACATAGAGATAAAGTTTAAAAACTCAAAGAGATAACCTTTGTCCTCTCTCTCTCTGTTTTTTACAGTATACCTCATCTCTGACTTATGATGGTGTCCTTGTAATGGCTGAAGCCTTCCGCACCCTTCGTCGTCAAAAAATTGATATCAGTCGCCGTGGCAACGCTGGCGACTGCCTGGCCAATCCAGCTGCTCCCTGGAACCAAGGAATAGATATGGAGCGTGCTCTCAAACAGGTTGGCTCAGTTTCGATGATAGCATGCAAAGTTTAGAGTGGAAAGAGTGGCAAAGTCTTCTCACACAGGCATACATAAACGTATCCAGTACATACACAAATGTAACCAACAAAAGAAAGAGCACGACTATGCAGTTAATGGAGAAATCGTGGTGAGATTGTTGCTTCTGCCAGACTTGGTCTGTTGCTTGCTCCTTAAAAGTTAGAGGTAAATAAATTGGCTAAAAAAAGCTAAAATGCGATATCAGCTGATAATTTCATAGTTAAAAAGTTGAAAAAACTAATTAGTAGGCTTTTATTTGGAAAATCTGACACCTTAAACCAGGCAGATAAACTCCTAACTGAGGGCTTTTATTTGGAAAATCTGGGATATTTTAGAGCACATTATTAATTTTCTAAAATTACCTAGGGGTTAGGGTTAGCATCTTGATATCGTCCAATAAATAATTGAATTTAAAGCATTAGGTTCTATTCCTATAACTATCCAGGTGCTTTTATTCTGAAAATCAGACATAGGTGTGGTCAACTGAATAACTTCCACTACCTAAATGAGGGCTTTTATTATAAAAGAGAAAAAAAGAAATGCCATTATTTTTTTTTAAAGCATATCGGTCTTCCATTAAAAAAACTGAGAACTTTTATTTTGAAAACCTGGGACACACCTATTCCCTCCTGTTAGTCCCTGTCAGGGTCTGGGACTGCTATCTGTTGTACTTATGTGTGTATGAGAAAAGACAGACAGGAGCAGCCTTAAATTGTCAATGGCATCTTAAATATGACCTTAGCTGGAATTAGATGATTTACTTGAAAATATATGTTTGTGTTTTCCATACTGTATGTCCATACTCAAAAACACAGGCAGAGACACTGCTGGGCAGATAGCTAAATTGCTTTAATTAGATTGTAATGTGTCTAAGTCCATTCTAAGCCAGGCCTCATAATCATAGTCAAACATTTGTCTGGGAGAGAGACAGGCTTTTTCTGTAAAAACAGTATCCACCAATCTGAGAGAGAGGAGATTTAAATCAGCCAATCAGGTAATGAAAGTCAAATGATCATACAATCAACTACCAGTTGCTTACACTTGCATGAGTTAAGCAGCAGTTAAATTTACCATGGCGATGGCATTCTGTATAACTGACAGTGAGGTCTATGTGAAATGTCACTCGGCACTACTCCTGAGGAAAACTTCTAAAGTCAGAACCACAAGTTGTATTGACGTGATTTAAAAACTGTCAGTGCCCCAATAAGTTGCTCTGCAGATGTGTGTTTATTTGTGTTCCTAGTGTTAAAAATATGGTTATAGGAGCAAGATTTTTGGTTTGCAACAATGCCAACAATTTTATGACACAAATGGCATAACAAAGAACAAAATGCTTCAGAAATCAGTGCTTAGGTCTGTTTGTTTTGTCATTGGAATTTTGATGGAGTCCATGCTCATACTTGTATAGCCATACGTTTCATGTCATGAATTTATATTTACTTCTCATGTTCTTACTCATTAGCAGTATTTGGCTCATCTAAGCTTGCAAAACCTATGTGGATAAAATGGTGTTATTTTGCTATACTAACTATATCTATTCATATTCTAATTTAAATGTTTTAAATTTTCACAAAAAATAAACCACATCTGTTTAGATTTGTTTTTTCACTGGATATTTAATGTATGTATTTACATTAATTAATGTAAATTTATATTCTATATAGTAGGGAGTACCCAGCATTCCACTGGCTACTGGGTTAAAGCTGAAAATCTGAATTCAGATTTTCAGCTTTAACACAAGTTATTTACAGGGAACAATGCAAGCGTGTAATTTGGCATAACTGTAATAAATAACAAATATCAGTCTTTATGTTAACGGCACCAAATTATTGCTAAACTCCATCTTTCCTCTGCTGTTGCACCCTGTTCCAGTCACTGAACTACTTGTTTAAACACTGCTTGTTCAGCTTCACCATAAACACCAAAAAAGAAACCCTAATACTGTTCTGTTGTATTCCTGACCTTTCACTGATAGTTTTTGATCTTTGAGATAGTATCTGTATGAATTGTTTTAGTTTTAATTTTCTTCTGTTCATACTGTCTCTGTACTTAGGTGCGCATTCAGGGTCTGACTGGGAATATTCAGTTTGATCATTACGGTCGGAGAGTGAATTATACGATGGACGTGTTTGAACTGAAGAGCAATGGACCACGCAAGGTAAGCTCCCCTCATGCAATAGAAACAGAGAAACACTTTAAATTTGCAAGTAGAACTACTTACAGCAATACCACAGCCAAAGTATTTTAGATTTTGTGTTTTATTTTCAGACTGTGTTGCAGAACAGCAGTGTTAAAAGACAGAAAAAGCAAATAAAAAGCAGTTTATCATAATTTTAGAAAATGTGATGCCTCAGCAGGAAATATACATGAATCACAATTAATATATACCCTTACTGTTAATAATAATTCATGTAGTGCTTCATTGTTCTTGTTTTATCCCTCATTCATAAAAAATAAATTCATTTACTCCATAATTATCTCCATAATTCTTAATTAATAACTGCAATTATAAATAACTTTAGATAACTGCAGTCAAACCAACCATCACAGCTTGTGTATTAATGTCTTTTTGGAGTGTGCATTGGAGATCAGCTCCCAGACAACCTGGGAGTACATAAAAATCTGCAGTGATGTAAATAAGTTAAGTTTTAACATATTCTCTCTCCATAAGAACAAAAAGTAAGAGGATGAGATACAGTTTGAAAGTACTTATAAATTCTCTGTACTGGAAAAAAAAAACATACATGTAATCCCTATAATAAAGTTATAGCACCATGTTCCAGCATCTCAATTGTTCCTTCGACAGCAATGTGTGTTTATTGAAGGTTCTTGGCTCACACTCAATATCTTCTACAGTTCCAATGGGAAATTTCCCGGAGTTTGCTCAGTCTGATTTATCTTTCTCTCAGTCTCATTTTCTCCCATTTCTCCTTCTCATTTCTTTTAATGTTTCTGTTTTGCATTCTCTATCTTGATTGTATTGTAAGCATTTTGAATTACAGTTTGCATGAATTGTGCTGGGGTAAAATTGATTGAAAGTTCATTAAGTAATATTTTCATGGATATTTTCCTGTGAACACTCTCATTCATATTCTCTTACATGCATGTATCCCTCTGTTTACCTCAGATTGGCTACTGGAACGACATAGACAAACTTGTGTTGGTCCAGAATGAAAATGCTCTGTCCAATGACAGCTCAGCCATGGAGAACCGGACTGTTGTCGTGACAACTATCATGGTAATGTACTATCTGACTGTTTTCATTTCTCCACAGTTTGGGTGCTGTTCGTGATTTGGGTTGGATTTTAGCACTCACACTGAGTATTTCCAAAATACATAGGCTAAGTTCATCAGAATCTTGGTTTCACTTGAGCTTTTATGTAGAGACTTAAGGTTTATGGTGAAAAATGCTAATTACACACCAGAACAGTGATTATAACCCCCATGAAATAAGTTTGTACTTTTTCCCAAGCAAGATCAGTAAATGAAAAGTAAGAGAACAGAGAAAGCTTCATTTAAAAAAAAAAAAAAAAAAAAAAAAAAAAAAAAAAGAAAAGAAGAAGGGGCGGAGCCAAAAAAAAAAAAAAAAAAAAAAAAAAAAAAAAAAAAAAAAAAAAAAAAATAAAAAAAAAAAAAAAAAACATAGTCAGAGAATTTCTAAATAACAGAACTCCCATTTACAATACTTCCTGTTTCAGAGTAGACACTTGAAAGATAGAGTCAGGATATACACTTACCAGGCACTTCATTAGGTACACCTGTTCAGCTGCTCATTAATGCAAATATCAAATCAG
>VVAS01112329.1:0-10669 GCA_015103295.1 Ptychochromis oligacanthus | reverse complement strand
GAGGCTTGTGGTAGATCATAAAGCGCTTTGAGGGCTCAAACCAGAGCTGATAAAGCGCTATATAAGAACCAGTCCATTTACCATTTACCATTTATGTGTGCACCTTGCTCCACATGGTCTCCACAATTTTTCTCGTTTGCTTTTTATAGACTTTTGTCTACTTTTAACTGTATTCAACCCCACATCTTAGCAAGACATCTAATTTCGCACATACAACCTCAATTCTGGTCTGATTTCTTGGCTTACTGATTTTTTAACAGACAGACCTCAGAAAGTGAGAGTCAACAGTATCTTATTAGTTGTGCTTTTATCTTCTACCGGTTCCCCCCAGGGGTGTGTCCTCTCTCTACTCTTATTTGTTATCTATACAAATGAGTGTCAGAGCCGCTATCAGGACAGATATATAATTAAGTTTGTATAGAGAACAAAGTGATCGTCTCCCGGCTTCATGATGAAGACCATGACCATGGCCCAGTTGTAAATGATTTTATAGCATGTTGTAAACATTCCCTTTCTTGACATTACTTTGTCTAAAACAAAGGAAATGATCATTGATTTTCATCGGAAGACTTCATCCATGTCCCCTGTTCGCATCCATAGCCAGGCAATTGAGGTGGTGAAGAAATACAAATATCTGGGCACAATACTTGATGACAAATTGTCATTTGATGCAAATACAAATGCCATCTGTGCAAAGGCTCACCAGCGCATGTTTTTGTATTGGAAACTTAGGGGTTTTAATGTGGATAATGTTTTCATGAAAATGTTTTATTCTTGTTTTATTGAGTCTATTCTAACATTTTCTTTAATTTGTTGCTTTGGGTCTTTTAGCCTGAAGAAGAAAAAGAGGTTGCAGCATATTATGAAACTGTGTAGCAAGCTCAGTGATCTTGCCTTCCTGTATAGAGTTAGGGCTACACAGAAGGCAGAGAGGATTCGGGGTGATAGCACACACCCTCTATTTTCAGAGTAATTCAGTTCAATTCAATTCAGTTTTATTTATACAGTGCCAAATCACAACAACTGTCACCTCAAGGTGCTTTATATTTTAGGGTAAAGACCCTACAATATTAAGAGTATCAGCTGTTACCCTCAGGAAGGAGGTATTCTTTGCCTCATTGCAGAACAAACAGATTTAAATTGTCTTTTGTCCCCACCACCATTAACCTTTTGAATTGTATTACGTAATTCTGTGTTTTTTATTTATTTATTCTTTATGTGTTATATTGTGTGTGTGTGTGTTGTGTGGGTTATCTGGGTTATGGCTGCAAAGCAAATTGCCCCTCAGGGATAATAAAGTTTATCTTGATTTTGATTTCCAACATGCTTTCTGTTGAAAGACTCAACTGTCATTGCCTACTATTGTCATCTAAAGTAATGGTTTTACAACTGGCCATAGGTGTAAATGTGAGTGTGAATGGCTGTCTGTTTCTCTGTTAGACGTGAGACAGATTGGCAAACTATCCAGGGTGTACCCCGCCTCTTGCCTTTTGGCAGCTACGAAAAAAAATCAAGCAATCTTGTAATGTCCCAGATAGAGCACACACTAATAAAAAACTTGACATTGCATAAAACAATTAATGACAATTTCTGAATGGTATATAGTTGTGTTTCACAATAATGCAAAATAAAACATGGAGAATACTTTTTAACATGAAATTCTCAGTCACAAAAATGAAGAAAATTCTATTTTAATTCAACTTTCATGCTGGATTAAATATGACACACTGTACCACAAAAACAAAAATATCAGTAGATAGTCTAATCTGAATAGAACAAAATTCTGGAGTTTCCAGATGGTACTCTTATCATAACTGAGAAAATAATTTTGTAAATATATACATATTTCTCATTTTCAAGATCTACTCTACCTACCATTTCAAGACCTGCTGCGCTGCAGGAGTCTGATAATTCAGGTTAAGCAGAAAATTCAATTAAAAAAATTGAAGATTTTGATGATGATTTGGAATTAACCATCTGATTATTCTGCAGGGAACTTTTTAAGGTCTCAAAAATCCAAGCTGAGTACCATGAGCACACTTTCAAATTTAGCTTCATCAGAAGCCAAGAGGTGAGTTTTCCATACAAAGAAGACAGTGCCATTACCTTTACTTAATTAAAATGACCATAATTATCTGGTATGCCCATTTAAGTGAGGACTGCCACATCATTTTCAATGATAAGGCAGTTTTACTGTTGCAGAGACTTTCACTGGCAGTATTTTGAGCTGGTGTTTTTTCTTATTGATGAAGTATGGAAACAGCTTCTCAGTGAAAGTGTGTGTGAAGGTGTGTATGTGTTTGTCAGTATCAAGATCAGAGAATGACAGTTCTCCTCTGTCCCAGTCCAGATGAACTCTGATCCTCTGGACCTTCTTCAAAGGGTTAGTAATTTGGCAATCTGATGGGGAAACTGCTGCACATTTATCTTCAGGTAGCCCCATTATCCGCCATAGTCCAGACGTTATTTCACCCTTTCTTTGGACAGACTCTGCTGCCACGCCCAGGACCCAACCTGTAGAGTCTCCAACCTCAACATCCCAGCTGTGGCTCCCTGAGTCAAAGCCCTCAGAGCCCATGGCAATGCAATAATAGTCAAACCTCTCCAGGTTGTCAGGAAGTTTCTGTCTCTGTTCACTTCTCACACTGGTCAGATCTTCAGAGAGGAGGAGTTCTGGATGAGCTGCGTTTGGATCCAGAATCACAGGAGTGTAGGAGACCATCTCCTTCATCTTGTTCCATATGTTGAAGGTCAGGTTGCCCAGGTGTTTGGCCACATCTATCAGAGCTCCTGAGACCAGCTCTGGATCATCCGGTAGGGGGCGCTGCTGGACTAATTTCGCTGTAGCCTTGTAGTTCTGCAGGAATGAGATGTCTTCAGTTCTCAGTTCATTCTTTGTGGCTCCGATTGTTTCTGAAAGAGCTGCTATCTCTCTGCTCAGAGCCTCAATCTTCTCCTTCATCATTTGACTCTTGTGCTCCTCTTCCTCCCTCAAAGCAGCGACTCTGGCCTCCTCTTCATCTTCTAGAAACTGGCGCAGCCTCTTAAACTCCTCCTTAATTTGTCTCTCTGTCTGCTGGGCCTGGACCTTAATGTGTTCTGCTGTTTTATCACAGTTTTCTTTAACTTGCTCAAATACTTTCAGTTTCTCCTGTAAAGGCTTCAAGGATTGCAGGAGCTCCGCCCTGTGATCCTCTGCGGCTTCGTTGATGGGCCTGAAGCTGTGGCCGATGTGTGTTTTTGAATCTCGGCAGACGACACACGCTGGCTGCTGATGATCCAAACAATAGACTCTCAGTTTCTCATGGTGGACACCGCAAAGAGTCTCAGACCCTGCAGAAGCATTTTGAGCTCTCTTTTGTAAAAAGTCCTCACACAGGTTCTTTAAAACGCAACTAACAGGTGGCTCACCCAGCAAAGGTCTTTCCTTACAAACTGGACACTCATTTATCAGTTTCTCTCTCCACCAGGTCTGCACACAGTGTTTACAGAAGCTGTGGCTGCATGCCAAGACAACAGGATTTGTAAAGATTTCGTGGCAGACAGGACAGGACAGATCTTTCTCCGAATTGAAAGCCATTTTCTCTTCGAGTGAAGCTTAAAAAAACACGGTGCAGGACGCCAAAGCAGGAAGTTCACCTTCACTTTCTCTTTGTACTTTTTTTTTCTTCAGTCCTTCCTTTGTTTCAGCAGGTTAAAATTCAGCATTCCAATATGTTGACTCATTTACCTCTCCATCAGTTGTGAAGAATTATTTCATCCATCATTTCCCATTTCTCTCAGTTTGTGCGTCTCTTCCAGGGAACAGTTCCTGAAACAAAATCAGTTTCCCGTGGTTTGTTTTTTTCTCTGATAATGTCAGGTTAGAGGTGGAGCCTCACCCACCCGTCAGTGTGTTTCACTTAAAGGAGCTTTTTGTGTAGCATTAGTGATGAATACCAGCTGTCACACTGCTTGGAGACCGTCACATAATACAAACACACCTGTCATGGGAAGAGTGCTAAGAAAGCACGACGAGCTCTGTCTTGCAAATTCAAACCGGATTCCTTTACGCTGTCACTCCCGTGTATTGTACAATCACCGCATCTGCTTTTATGAGTATTGAACTTTTTATTTAAATAAAATACACAGAAAACTGAACTGAACTTTCAAGGAATAATGTTAAATAGAGCTGGAATATAATATATTATCATGAAAGAGGGTAAATTGCAGGAAATGAAAGTAAAAGTGTAAGAAAAGCACAAAGTGTAAAGGTGATCAAAGTAAACAAAGGTCCAATCAAAGTCAGGTAAATGAAGAAAAAAAAAAGCAAATGAAGACAGAGTACCCAGAGAAAATCCATGCAGGCAGGAGGAGAATATGTAAACTCCACCCAGGATCTTCTGGTGACAGTTCTAACAACTGCAGTTTCAGCAAGTCCTCCAAACTAAATGACCATAGAAACTGTTTGCCTTTACCCTCTAACTGACCTATGAGTATGTAACAAAGATATGGTAAAGGATTGGTTAGGTTAGTCAGGTTTAAGGAGAGGTCATAGTTTTAGTTAGAATTGGTGCTTTGTTGGGGTGCACCTTGGTCGGTTAATAAAGATTTGGTTACGGCAATGAAACAGTCAAGGGTAAAGGAAATATCGCTGACCACGTGTTTGAAACAAGAAATGAATGGTGGTCTGTCTGTCGTGGACACTGATCTGGTTTCAGGGTTTTAGACTTGCTTTTGAGTCTTTGGGTCTTTGTTATTTATTAATAAACATCAAAAGGAGCCAGATGAGGTGGTTTGAGCATCTGACTAGGATGCCTCCAGGAGGTCTTCTAGGGGAGGTGTTTTGGGCATGTCTCACTGGGAGGAGGACAGGATACACTGGAGGGACTATATCTCTTGGCTGGCTTGTGAACGCCAGGTTACCCTTGGAAAAAGAGGAGGTGGCCGGGGAGAGGGAGGTATGGCCGTCTCTGCTTAGACTGATGGATGGACGGATGGATGGGTTTACTGTTCACTGTTGTTCTAGTGATTTCAGTTTTTGATTATTGTTAGGCTGACTTTTTGATTCCTTTTTTGATTTCATTATCATTCTGATAAATAATTTCCTCTTGCGTCTTGTTTTGAGTTTACTTCCTGTCTCTCGATTGTCTTTACTTCCTGTCTCTCGATTGTCTTGATTTGGTTCAGCTGTTCCTCGTTCCCCACCTGTCTCCACTTCCCTAATCACCCTTCTGTGTATAAGTAGTCCTGTCTTCCCTTTGTCCTTCATTGTAGTGTCTGATTTACTCTTTGGTTTCCCCCTGGTGTCTGAAGCTCATTCTTAGATTTTCCTGTTTCTGGACTTTGCTACCAGTTTGCTTCTGTTATTTCTGTCGAGCTGGAGTCTCACACTTGAGTCCTTCACTCTGTTGTTTTGGGGCATTCGAGCCATAAATGAACAAATTAATAAACTGAGTTTGCTGAAATGGTTGGATGCTTCACAGTAAAGCACAACTAGATTTGAAAAGGCTTTAACAAATTTTAAGAAATACTTTCCAAAAGAAGGCCATTCTCAGATTACCGGAGCATTTGATGTGAGGCATGCTAATTGTCTAATAGAACCACACCCAAAAAAAAAAAAGGTTTTCAAGTAGGCTTTATCTTGATAAACTGACCACAGTTTACTGTCCCAATCAGTAACCACAGCCAGTTCATTTGCATATAACAGATGGAAACAAAAGAACCAGAATCACTAAGAGACTAAACTGAAAAAAAAACAAAAAACAGAAGAAAGTTGTTTTATTTATTCAACCAAATCAAATCATTCTTAAATATATTTTTATGCTTTATTTTTAAATTCCTCATGTATTTATTTCTGGTAATGTTTTTTATTTATTTCATTTTTAATGTTATTTAATATTGACTTAAATAACATGATTTGAGCTCTCTCATTAAGTCTGATCATTTTATACAATTTCTTTCTTTCTTTCTTTCTTTCTTTCTTTCTTCAGACTTTGTTGACCTACTGAGTGTGTTTTCCACTTTGAAAAAAACAATGACATAAATATTACCTCATATTAGCTCACCAAGTGGTTTAATTGGCTGCTTTATTATACACGTGTGTTCTATGAATTCTAAAAATCCCTGCAAAGATTGGTCCATTTACTTCCAGTGTAAACTGTCGGACTACAGCTTTGAGTCACATCCGAGGCAAAACCAGCCTCACATAGGTCTAATGTTTATGGGTGCCCTGTGGGATAAACCATTTCCTCGGTGTGTCATGTGTTACTGCATCCTGCGGAGCAGCTGAGAGCAGACAAATATCCTCTCTCTCTCTCTCACTGAAACACACTTAATTGTTGTTTTTAATAAAGACTGCATGAAATAAATAACAAAAATAAACATTTTCTGCCACCTGTTGGAGATCACGTTTCTAATATAAGAACATATATGTAGCAGGAAATCATTACTAGGGAGGAAAACTTTTTTTCTTCTTCTCCTGTCTCTGTTTTTTAGCCCTCCCATTGGTTGGCTTTCGACCAATCATATTGTCTGTGGTCAGTTTCTGCAGAGTAATTTGCCCCTGGGGCTGAAGGCAGAACTAAAAGCCTATATTGGGAAGTGAAAAATGTTTTGCTTCTCTTCCTTTATTTAATATAGACCTCACTTTGAATTGAACACGTCTGGTTTAAGGTCCTCCTCTGAGCAGCAGCAGATTCTTCTCCTCCTTCAGGTGAGAAACAACTTGTCGGTCCGTTTTTCCTCACAGTGAGCTCAGAGGCTTTACAAATTTCCAGACAATGAAGCAGCCTTCCTCTTTCAGTACGCTTAAAACCCTGTGGAAAATCACGATGGAGTCAGTCAGGCACTGAGTTAAAGGATTCATTTATTTCTCCTTGGACTTATTGTTGTGTTGAAGAAGAGCTGCAGTCCTTAATTTAGGCTGCTAACATTAATTAAGGTGACTTATGTTGGGCTAAAAGGTGATTCGCGTGAATGTAAACAAAGATTAACGTGTACACCTGCTGGAGTACTTTTGCACTTTGCTGTTCCATCATTTATTTAAAAAATGATATAATAGGTAAAACATCTGGGGATTTTCTTCCTTTATATATACTTAATAATTACACAGACTGTGTCTATAAGCTGCAACAAAGTAATTATGTGAACACGCTTAAACGCAGCTGTTTATTAGAGCTGAGTTTTTGGAGTATATGTCATATTGCTGAGCTTATTCACGTTAATCTTAAAACTTGAAATAAAAACGTCGCCATTCAAACTGTTACAGAGTAAAAGCTTAAAGTTATGTTTTATTTACAAGTTTTCCATCTTTGCTTTCTTCTTAATGCGTTTTAAAGTAAAATACTGCAGCTTTCTAACCACAAACTGGGACTAAACACTGTTATAATAAATGCCTGATGTAGGTAAATATATAATTAATTTGTCTCTGTGAAAAGGGCCTTTGATTGTAAGTACTTCAATTTGTGAGAGCTCGCCATATTTTACTGCAAATGTGTGTTTTCTTGAGTAAACATGAGTGTGTGTTTGCTACGTTAACTTTCGCAATGAGTTTGAGTACTTTTCCACCTTTTGCCTGTAACAGTGTGCACCCACAGGACGTGGTCATGAACAAAGAGAAGAAGAAAAAAGCCAGTGAAACCTGAAGCTGCTAGTAAGCTGCTGGATGTACATGCGGTGTTTCTCTGTGTATTTTTGTGGAAATATTTGTGGGTCACACAACTTTTCATAACTCAGGGTAGACAGAAAAGCAGCTATTCAACATGCAAAAGGGCAAAACATAATCACTGCATGGATTTAAGATCCAAAATAACTTTGCTGTTATCAAAAAAAAAAAAGGTTGGGACCCGAGGAAACACCAAGTCCAGATCTGGTTTGTGTTTATGACATATCAGCTTCAACTCGTCACGCTTATCTCCAAAACAAAAGCACAAGTTTCTCTTTTCTGAAAGCCTGTACCTGAGCAGGATTTGAGACATTGCACCTATAGTTTAGAGACCAGTGCTGGTCCAAATACTAACTTAGAGAAATGCAATATGGAAACTTGAAGCTGCACTGCAAAAATGCTGAGAATGAGCTATCGGTGAAGCAGCAGACATCTTGTATCCAATGGGTGTCATTTTGTCAACTTCTAACAGGGTAAATGCACGTTTTCATGTTGGACACAAATGATCATTTAAAACAGAGTATTTTTATGCACAAATCTGCCACATTAAGAGGACCTTCCTCATATTATAGGTCCCCCACTGGGATGTTGGCACTGGATCTTGTGGGTCCTGACAGGCTGGGGCTCCATGGATTGTGTTTGCTCTGTTGCAGATGTTTAGCTGGATGGAAATGTGGGCGGTTTGGAGGCCAGGTGTGGTGTTTTTCTTGAGAGTGCCATGAGTTGTTTTTGGCAGGGTCTTTTGTTTTGTCAGGGAGTGTTGTTGCTGTTGGAGGTGTGTGCTGTTCAAGAGGGTGATACATGTCGAGATAACATCTGCATGAATTCAGGCTCGAGGTTTCAGCAGAATATTGCACTATAAGGAGATAATAACAAATAAATAATAAATCATATTTATATAGCGCCTTTCAAAGAACCCAAGGTTGCTTTACACACGAAAGTCAAAGGCCAAAGGCCAAAGGCCTCAGTGAATAGGTGACATTTCAGCTGTTTTTTGAAAATGTCCAGAGACGGGGCATTGTGGATCTCAGAGGGAAGCCTCTTCCAGAGAGTGTGGGCAGCACTGGAGGCTCTGTCCCCAAAGGACTGCAGTTTGGTGTGAGGGATGGAAAGGAAGCCTTTATCTGTGGGACAAAGTATCCGGAATGGGGTGTAAGTACAGATAAATACTGGTGAGCAAGAGCATGTAGGGATTTGTAGGTGATGAGAAGGATCTTATAGGAGATGCAGGACTTGATTTGGAGCCAGTGGAGCCGCATAAAGGTGGGAGTGAAGTGTTGCCAGGACTTAGTGCAGGTAAGAGGTCTGGCAGCTGAGTTCTGAACATGTCCAGGGCTTTGATAGGCAGACCAAACTGGACAGTATTACAGTAGTCATGATGAAGGCATGAATGAGGGTTTCAGCTCAGAGATGACACCCAAAAACAGTCCTAAAAGCAAAATGTCTTTTTCAGAGATGATAAATGTTATTCACTTAATGTGTCAGTGGGTTCATGTTTAATGGCTATTCCATCAGTCTGAGTAGTAGACATATTAGAAATGCATTCAGCAGGCAGAGATATTTGACTTTAGCAGAGCGGGTCTGGGGTTAGGCTTCTGGCTAAGAGGCACAGAGAAAGAAAGGAAATGGTGGTGCCCCCAGGGTCAAAAAATGCAAGTGTAAGTCAAGAAACTGTTTCACACCACAAGCATTTTTCCACTGCTGCCAGGTGTTGTTCATTTTTTATGTCTTTCTTTTTCTTTTTTTTTTTTAATAGAAATTGCATAACCGTCTTTTCAAAATCACTAAAACTAGAGGAAATTTCCATCCCAAGCCTTCATGTTGACACAGATACAGTCGGTTTTTGTTTATGGCCGGAAAGATTCCTGTTCACAAGTTGTGACAGTCTGGCGGATTGTTTTTGAACTCTGCTATTAACTCCACCTCAGTAGATTTTGTCTTGATTTGGAAAGTATTATCTTATTATCACAGTGTGCTTCATGTGTGTTTTCCAAAACATCATTACGGTAGTGCGTGTGTGTTTGTTGTAGTTGTTATCAGCTGGAATCTCTACTGATCAGGTCTCTAAACAGGTGCACAAAGGCAACCCAGTTGGACAGCATTCACCACACACATGCAGACACACTGGTACTGCTTGTGTTTGTGCTCTGCTAATCCACAACTTGTAAAGATTAAATGACGCCAGGGCGGGGAACGCTGACGGTTAATGTCCACCCTCACGTGTGCGGACACATACCCGGGCCTGTGAACAACTGTTCATTCTTTATCTTCTTTATGAGTTTTCTGGGTCTGCCCAGACCTCCCTCTCCCCCACTCCCTCCTCCAGCTTTTCTGAGGGCACACCGAAGGGTTTCCAAGCCAGCTGAAAGATGTAATCTCTGTAGCGTGTCCTCTGTCTTTCCCACTTGGACATGCCCAAAACACCTCACCTAGGCGACGTCCAGCCTAGTCAGGAGCCCAAACCACCTCAACCGGCTCCTTTCATTGTGGAGGAGTCGTAGCTTGACTCAGAGCCCCGCCTGAAAGGCCGAGCTCCTCACCCTCTAAGAATGATCCCAGACACCCTGCAGAGCAAACTCATTTCTTAAAATATAATTGAATACATAAAATATAATTAAATACACCACTTTCAGTTGGTCAAATATCACTGATGCTGAAATTTATCTGCCTAAAATACACTTACTTGGCTAAAAAAATACAAGTACGTTTTTTTGTTTTTGTTTTTCAGATTTTGCTTACACACTTAATATTTTATTTTTTACTTATACGTATTCTAACTTGTACTTGTGTACTTAAAGTATGAAAGGTAAAAGGAGACATTATGTAGAATGATCTATGTGCTGTGGTGTTGGGTTTTTCAGTGCTCATTTCTAGCTTCATATTTTAAATCTCAGACTCTACTGGATAAGATAAAGGTAAAGATAAAAATAGGATAAAGATAAAAAGACATCATTTATTTATCCCAAAAGTTGGGAAACTCTTGTTTTACAGCAGCAAAAACACAGCACAACCTCAAAATAGCTA
>VVAS01112278.1:0-14656 GCA_015103295.1 Ptychochromis oligacanthus | reverse complement strand
GAGGAAGACCTCAGAGGAGGTTCATGGATGTAGTGAAGGAGGATATGCAGAGGGGTGGTGTGACACAGGAGGATACTAGGGATAGGGTGAGATGGAGGCAGATGATCCGCTGTGTCAACCCCTAAAGGGAGCAGCCGAAAGAAGAAGAAGTAGTCAAGGTTCAGACTTATATTAAAACTGATTCTATTAATTTTTGTCCCATCAGTCTACACGCTTCTAAAGCTTAACAATATGTTGAAACCTTTCAAATGCACCGACTATCCATAGCCTGATCCTGATCCTGAGTACTTATTCAGCTAGGGAATAAATGCAAGAATACAATGTTAAACATAAATCTCTCAATCTCTATGCCAGATTATAGGACATGGTGCCAACAAGAAAATAAATAGTTTAACAACTATCCATCCTGGCTCACTGGCCAAGATTAGCACAGAAATCAAGAGCAAACAGTAGAAGAAAAAGAACATCAGAAATCACAAAAAACGGAACTCATAAGTAGTCACATTCTTGAACATTTATTTTGATGAAATGATTTGACACAATCTAAATGACTACCCCTGATAACACCAGACCAGCGAGATAAAGGTCTCAGGGAGAAACCTGTGAGGCTGTCCACCATGTTTCTTGAGTTCAAATTAAAGCTGCAGTCTCTCCATGAAACCTCCTTGAGGCTGTTAAGTAGGAGAAAGGTCATTAATGAGGGAGGGAAATAAACACAATAGCTTTTAGAGTTTACTTAAAATAAACTAGCCAAGATGTTCACTGCAATGGCAGGAAGCCAATGAAAAGATGTCTGTTTCAAGGTGTATGAGTATGAACCAGCTATTTGCCATTGTAACTACGTTTAAGGAGGAGACCCCTTGTTATCATGATTTTACATCGCTACCTGTGTGACACGAGCCTTACAGGAACAATAAAGAAACTCCCAGTGAATGGACAATGAACCCCTTTATTCCAGTTATGCTGCATTATCAGCTGGAACAGGAGTATATGCCTAAATCTACAAACCTCCATCAGAGTAACTGTGGGTGCACATTTTCCACTTCATAATGTGAGCATATCCACATTCCGTGGAAAAAACATACAGCATATCAGGAAGATGTCTCAAGCGCAACTCCTATAGTGACCACATGTTGATACAAGTCTTAATGTAAAACACAACGCTTAAAATACAAGTTTGTTTTTCATCTTGGAAAAAGCCCACAAAAATATCTGAAATGTAACAAAATCTGCACTGCGCCCTAAATCATGGGCACAAGCCAGTCATGAAAAAACCCATCTCAGTCACAGGTTTTAGTTTTAGGAAAAATTAGTTTTTATCTACAATAACTCTCTTGTACACCCCAGGTATAATCAAGTCTGTAACTTAAACATAACAAAAATATGACTCTAAAATCTTAAAAACAAAAGATGAAACTATTAAACAAAGAAAAAAATAAAAACACTTTTCCTTAAAAGACTGCCACCAAGGAAGACTCTGTTGCTTCATTTCTTATGCAAGCAAGGCTTCGGTCAAGCTATTCCAACACAGGGCAGCAGACTCAGAATGACCCGTAACAGTGAAGCAAACTTAACATGCCAGGCTGAGGCAGTGACCGAGGAAGCCAAATGGAGTACTTTTGACATCAGGGACAGAATCTTCAAGTCCAGGGGGTCCAACAGAGAGGGACCGCTGCCGACTGCCTAATCAGTCAGAGGTGCCTAAATGGGCCACTGAGCCAGTCCATCTCTACAAAAGTCCTTCAGGAGCGGCTACGGTCCTCCTGGGTGCCCACCAGCATTTTACTGTACAGCTTCTGCTGCTCTTCTTTAAAGGTATCTTTGACCTTTGCTCTTTTCAATCCTCCATCCCTACAAAAGAGTTTGAAATTAGTGACACCAATTACTGAATTCTTGGAGAATGTAGTCACCTACATTCTAATGATTAGGTTCTACCTAAGCAATCAAATGTAAATGTAAATAAAATAAACCTTATCACAATATTTAGAACATTTATGACAATTTCTTAGTCAGTAAACCTCACCTGACAAGTCAAAATGGAAACTATTTATTATAAAATATTCTAAGCTCTATCATCTGTATTGGTAGAATGTCATTGCTGGGGAACAAATATTAAAATATGAGACTGAATTAAATATAATAATGTCTCTATATAATTGCCAAGAACAGCATAGCAGATTGGAGTTGTAGAGCCAATAGGCTACCATCTGAACTTCACTTTATAAGAAGCTTTAGGAACTTAAGGATAAACTGATCGAGCATCAGCTTTTCGCAAAGGAAGGAAGACAATGTTATTAGACTGGACCAGTTTGCTCACTGCATCTTGTGGAAATTTTAACAACCGTAGTTGAAACTCAGTAAACACAATTTCTAGAGCTGAAAAAAATATCTGTATAGGACTATAGTAAATGCAACAATAAACCATCAATCAGACAGGTATTTTCATGTCTCACAGCAGGAAAAGCACAGGTGGAATCAATAACATTAACAATGAACGAATTAAGAGACCCAATAAGCTGCTGCAGTGAGAGTACATATGATCCACTGACAAGGTGAACTAAATTAAACACAGGTGTTATTAATGCTATTGGTTACACCTGTGCTTTTTCTATGATCCACTGTCTGATATGACAGAAGTCTTGTATGAATGGTCACACATGTTCATTATGCCTTCTTCACTAGGTGTGTATGTGAGTGTTGTCTTACCATAAGAGATCAACCAGTCCTCCTTGTCTGGCTATGGCTGCTTTAACACGATTGGCAAACTGTACTGCATCCTCTCCCTCCTGTTGGGGAGGACCAGCATAAATATGACATTAATGGGTCATAAATAATTTTGCTTGAACTGCATGCTGATGATTCTTCTCCTCTTTATTTTGAGGACACAGCGTCCATGATGAATGAATAAATAGATTTTGATTGGTCAGGCCACAGGAGAGTTTTACACTTTGTCAGTCCATGTTAAATGAGATCAGACTAGAAAGTTGGTGGCATTTCTGGATCATGTTTTTAAGTGTTTTTCTTTGCTTAGAAGTTCTACCTTGAATTTTTTGGATGAAGCACTAGATTTGTATCCACTGAGAATGGTTTTTAAAAGTGTTCCTGACCCCATACAGTGATTTCAGGTTTATGTGTGTTTTTAATGAAGTGCTGTGTGAGGGCCAAAGATCATGGCCATTCAATATCAGCTTTCGGTCTCATGACTTCTCTGAATCCTTTTAGCACCAGAGACTACGAAATCCCCAAATTTGTTGCAATATTATGCCAAGAAACATTTTTTGAACCAAATGTCCAACCCGTCTTTCAAAATGTGGTGAACCACTCCCCATCTTTACTTCTGAAAGACTTTGCTTCTCTGAGATGTTCTTTTGATCACTAATAATGTTAATGACCTGCTGCTAATTAACCTAATTAGTTCTGGGATGTTTCACCAGATGCTTTATTCACCTCAAGCCTTCTGTTGCCCTTGTCACAACATTTTTAGAAGTGTTGCTTGCATCAAATTCACAATGAGCATGTATTTCATGCATTCTGATGTCTTTGTACTCTTTTTAATTTTATAAAAGGTTTAATTAATTTGTAAATGAGTGTTTTCTGTTTTTATTAACATTTTTTTTGGTAAACAATTGTATAAAGCCTTGAAAATGTTCACAACCAAAACTTTGGTGTTAATCTCATGGTAGAACTTTATGAATGTCAACAGGAGGAGCAGAGATTAGAGAGTACAGAGAACTGAGTATAGAGAACTACAAATACTGATATATTAAAATTATTAATGTAGGTCAGGGTGCCAAACATCAAACCGTGTGGTTTACTCATTACACAAGTTGTGGTCCAGCTGAAGAAACCCACTCTACATTACTCCACATTATCTTTACAATGTATAGTCATTTATACATTCACATTTATTGTGAACGCAGGCTCTGCTGGTCAAATTTTGAGGATTGTCAATCATTAAAAAAAAATAAAAATAAAAATCAAGATCCAAAATTAATTAAAAGACTATGGATATTAAACAATATGCTATTAATTCATAAAAAACAAAAATAAATATAATTGCTACATTCATCCAAGAATAAAATTTGTTGGGAAGTTAATGTTGACTCTCACCTCTCTAGACATGGGAGGAAGGTACCACACACTGCAGACGATGGCCCAGCTGCTCATCATACGCAAAAGGTAGTTGACCATTCCAAACTTGCTGCTATTCCAGAAAGCATCTCCGAAGCGAGGATCATACTGTGATAATCAAAGACACACCAAAATGATTAATCAATGCATGCATTATTGTGAACAAATTGTTTAAAAAAATGACACTGCAGTTAAAAACGAAAACAAGAAGACTTACCTTAATGGCCACAGGGTAGACTGTGGCACCAATTTCAAAACTGCCCTTCTTAAACATCATAACTGATGTGTTGTTAATGCAGGTACCTATAAATTTAAGAATTTATAAAAGATCAAATGAAACTTACAGGCCTTTTAAAGAAAGTGCGATGACTATATGATTATAAAATCTTATCTGTACCAGATCATTGAACAAGCTCACCTTCTGGGAAAATAAGGATGGGTAGTTTAGATTTATCTTCTACATGGTCACTCAATCTGTAATACAAGAGGTATGCAGGATATTATCAAAGATCTCTAAAGACACAACATTTATAAATAATATTTTTTTATACAATACTAAAACAGATTTAAATTTAAAAAGACTGGTTCCAATATAAAGTTCTAGTTTGATTTATCTGTAACTGAATGCCAAAAATGTACCAAGGAAAAAACTGTTAAAAAGGGGAAACTCCATAAGAAAGGTACAACAAAATCAGAATAAAAACAAGGGCTGTAATTTTACCTTTTGGCCACAAGATGTCTGTCTTTTACTTCTGAGCGTTCAAACCAAATGTGTGGGCAAGCTTTAACCATGGATCTCTGAATGACTCCCATCAAGCCACCATGAATTTGTCCAACCTAACAACACAAACACAAGGATGGCAACACATCTATTTCTGGGAGAAATGTCACTCCAACAAACAGCTGCAGTAGGAGAAGTGACCAATATAAATGTTTTTTAGATTTTGTGCCAGGAAGCAGTATAGTTACCATAGCATAGCAGCCATCGCTAGCCAGGATGATGACATCAATTGGTGAAGTGTGGTTAGCAACACAGATGCCTCCATTTTTGGGTTTATTCTCACTAGAACAGGGGAAAGGAAGATAAATAAATTATAAGGGACTTCCTGAAGATTATGAAGATGTGAAAAAATGTTGAAATTATGATGGTAAGCAACTGTTAAAATCCACCTAGTGCACCAAAACATACCCAAATTTCTATTAAGAATGGTTTTGCGTTGCTTTCTGTATTGTCATATTGTGCACTGTCTTTGGAGAAAACAAAGTAACTTATGTTGTCCATGTTAAAATGTAGGACCCCCTGAGCATGAGGGATCTGACAGCCTAAGACCACATTCCAAAGATAGGGTTTCAATCTTAAATAGGGAAAGAGCATTGCTTACTATGTCACTTGAGTATTTATAGAAACAGACTGGGGAGGAATACATGTTACAACAGGACAAGCCTAACAGACAGACATTCAATAAAGCTCAGGAAATGATACAGATCTTTGTCTCACCTCTGAGTACTCAGTCTATATCAGTTCATCAACAAATATCAGCACATAACAAGTACTGATTAGACTTTAACTTGTACCTCTCAATAGAATCTGAATTCACATGCCAATAAGAACTCAATTTTATTTTGACTAGAACTTTAAGATGTGAGAAAACGTGGTCAAATTTCCTTTCAGAAAAATAAGCATCACAAAAACGTCAGCTGATTAATTCAAATTCAGTCAAGCTTGCAATACAGTTAGCACTGACAAAAACAAAAAACAAGACAAAAAGAACACCAGCTGTTATAGACTACACAGTATGAGTATCAACTTCCTCCTCTACATCCTGTTGTATGTGCCACCCTTTTGATACAAGTTGTCTCTGGTTTTATGTTCCTGTTATGTTCTCACAACAACAAAAAATCTCCTGTTATATTTAAATATAATGCTCTCATCACTTAACAAATCTATCACTACCAAAATCTGTTTCAATCAGTAATTGTACATAAAACAGATTCAGTGGCTTGTTGGTTGAGTTCACACTGGTTGTCTGTACAAGCATGTATTACTGGCTTTTGTACTTCATCTAGTTGCAGAAGGACTGTTGCAGAGGAAATTAACTCAGAAAGTCTTGAGTGTGGGTAACTGTTAACACCCTGACTTCTGTTCTCTGAACATAACTCATCTGCCATTATGTAATCCGACAGACACATCGCCCCTCAGGACAAGTGGCCTACTGAGCTTTATGTTTGAGAAAGACAACTGATGGGACCACATGAACAAACTGTGCAGCCCTTGTGCAGTTGGGATTATTATATTCTTCTGGATTTAAAACAATTCTTGAATCTTGAAATGTTTGTTGCTGTGAGTGTGGAAAAGAATAATTCTACCAAAAGCATTAAACCTCATACCATTTATACCAGTGACTGCTGACATTATGTATTTTTTTCCATATTATTTCTTGTTGGCTGAATGTAGTTTTGCCCATGACAATGAAAAAATAAACAACAGCTCTGAGCTCTGTCCAACTGTAATTGGATTTTTCTTTTCAGGGAAGTCAATAATCAGCAGCACTGTTACACTTTCGTAACTGACTTTTTAAGAGAAGCTTTTGCCGTGTTTTAACTATGGCTTAATGCACTTTCTTATCAAGTACATACAGAAATTATTATACAAGATCAATCAATATTTTTAATGAGAATTTCGCAGGGCATATTACAGTAATGAGCACTAAAATTAATTGAGAAATTAACCACAACATTGAAAACCTGCAGAGAAAAAATAGGGCGGTACTGTGAAGCAATCAACCAGCAGAAGCATCACCCACCATCCTGTCCTTTGTGATAAAGACTGACCCAACTGGTGGCAAAAACAGCCAACGGAAATGAAGGGAAGCAAACACTCACAAAAAGCAAACACCTACAAAACCATGTTTCTAAAACTTTATAGTAGAGATATCATTTCATTAAAATAATATAAAGACTTGCATTAGGAAATAGCTTCTCCTATTTCTGCTGACATCATTACCACAAGTCATGTGCATCTTACTCAAGATAATTACTTCAGATCACTCATTTATTTGCATTGGAAAATACTGTAAGTCCTTACCTGTCATGGTAGGTTATAATGGCTGTCAGAGCTCTGACGCATATTCTGTAGCACATCAAGTGGACTTTCTCACTCAGAAAATTTTTCATCCTGGAAGAAGTACACACCAGCACTAATGTGTCCAGAGGTTTGATCTGATATTTTTGATAAAGTTAAAGTATTTGTAATTAGTTGTACCTTCCATTTGGCAGCAGCCCAATAACAGAGGTGAGGAAGACAAGGAGGCCTACACCAGTGAAGGCAAGAGTGACCCTGATGGAGAGAGACAGGCAAGGATGCAGAGAAGCATGTACATTTTTGCAGTTTCTGCAACAAAATACTTTATATGTTTTGGTTCAACTATATAGTTTTGTATGCACATTAACATGCAAAAATGAAAAAGCTTTCTTCCTAACTGCAAGCTCTCACTAAGAAGAACTCATGTAAATGGCATGTCTAATGTTCAGAAGAGCTGGATTCTTGCCATCATGCCCTCCTCTTCACCCCACTGTCACAGTTAAGACTGCAGAACCTGCAGAAGGGCATATTAGGCAATGGTTAAGCTGGCCAACACATAGACTTAATCTGGATGAGCTCATCAACCAGGGTTGGAAAAGGTGCTGATTATATTGTGTGAGGATTAGGAAAAATATTAGAGAGGTGAAGGTTTCATGGTGTTGTGAGCAAAACCAATATTTAACTGGACAAAAGCTGAATGAGAGAATCTATTAGCTTGAGAGGCAACTAGAAGGGTGTCTGTCTGTGCAGTGGTGGCCTGATTTGTCTCTGGAAATGAGCCAGCCAAGCTTAGCACTGAGTCACCATCCCTGCGCCTTTCCAAGATGAGCCTGGTAGTGGATCTCTGTATGTGGTGTCATTACTTCAGTTATGTAAAATCAGGTCCCCACATCACTTCACCACAACTTTTATATTACAAGAAAACACACAAAAAAGAGCAACCAAACATCTGGCTAGGAATAAAGAAACCTGTTAGACTTGCATGTTGTTAAAACATAACATAACCTAGGACAAAAAAGATGGTATTTTATTAAAATTGAAGAATTTAATAGTAGACAAAAGGTTTACATGATTGCTATTTGGGCAGGACTACTGCACCACAGGCAGATAATCCAGGTTTGAACTAAACCCTGCCTGCTGAGGTCTGATAATCTATATAGATTTAATCCCACAATCAAACCACATACTTATCAGGTGGGCTAGAATCTAGATTTCCTACAGGTGTAAACGTGTTACCTTCTGTACATGCGTGTTAGCCCTGTGATGCCCCAAAGTACTGTCCAGGGTGTACATGACCTTTCTGAAATCCCTGGTGGAAGAACTGATTGAGTGGCAGGTTTGGCCTGTACAGGTGGTTTCACCTTTTTCTTTGACTGTTCACACAGAGTCACATTAACTGACATTTGTTCTTCACAGAGACAAGGATACATGCCAGGGAAGGTGATAATTTAGTTAAACTAGGTCCAAAAGACAATGTTACATATACAGGTAATTACATATGTAACATTTCTCATACCTTGGAGCATTTGTAACAGGTTCAAATGTATTAGGTCTAAATTCCACAAGTTTTTATACTAGTATGAGCATCTGTATCAAAGTCAAATTTTAGAATTACGTTATTTAGTGGATTTATTTATTTAAATAGAGCCTATTTGTACAGGAGGGCCTAAAATCTCATGTCTAGCCATGTATTAGTCACTGTGGTGCCCTAACTATACCTCTTGAAAGTACAGCTAATACCTGAGTGGCAGCAGAAAACCATAGCGAATCAGCAGGCCCAGCCCCCATAGGACGGTCAGCCTCAGGCTGATATAGTGGAAGTTGTAGTTACTACGGGTCAGAAGATTCCAGGACTCTAGCTCCTCAGCAGTAAACCGCTTGGTCACTTCATCATCCATGATGCTTTCCACTCCTCGCCGAGCAAAATAGAAGATGTCAGACAACTCAAACTCGGTGGCTGAGTCCAGGTCTTTATTGCTGCCACTCCGACGGATCTCCTTGATCTCCTCCTCCAAGGAGGTGGGTTCCTTGGCAATGATTGCTAGAGTAGTTCATATAGACAAAGTCACCAATAATCAATTCTAAACATCTACTGAACAAATATTTGAAAGAAAACACAATGATCTTACCATTTGAATAGGGTTTGTACAGGAGGTGATTCTTTTCTTTAGCTCCTCTCTCTATCCTAAGTGTGGCCCACTACAAAGAAAAAAACAGAAATAAAGTCTAAAATATTAGAAAAGCAGCACAAAGAAAATGCAGAAGTTTCTGTAGCAACCAGCATATTAGCAACTGGAGCACAGTTTGACTTATTTAATGTCAACATATCAGAAACCTATTACAGTTTCATTTTGCCAACAGATGCAACTTTTACTAAAAGTTGAGGAAACTTGATTCTGAATTCCTGGTCAAATAATGCAGTAATGTTAAAAAACAACAACAACAACAACAAAAACAAAAACAGTCAAAGTACATGGGCCTACAATTAGAAAGAGGCTGCACAATTTTTGAGAAATATAATTCAGGCAAATACCAGTCCTTTTTAAAGAGAGATATATTGGCCGAACACTGGCTGATATCAGCCTACAGTATCAAAAAAAAACAACAACAAAAAAAACAAAGACATCTGCATTGGCTATCAGCTGAGCTGTCATTTTAAACATGGATATCAGCCTAAAATTTAATCATCAGTGCAACCTTACATTACCTGCAAGAAATGTCAAACATCTTAGAACAGAAGGAATTTTACATGGAAGTGTTCAATCTTTTAAGTAAGTCAATGTCAGAGACTGCTGTAAATTCTGTGAAATTACCACAAAAACTTATTTCAGCTAAAGGGCCAATATGAGTGTACTTTTTGCACAGGAAAAATGCATCTAATATTTTTTTTTTCATTGCACAAATTACTGAAAATGGCAATTTCCTTGTTGTGTTGCTCCAGTATACCATGTTTATTTTTAGACACCATTTCAAAGAAGACGAAACGTTTGCTTGTTAAAAAAAATTTCTGTGTGTAGTACTTTTTTTATACAGTCACAGTTTTCCTATGACTGTATGCCTGGCTTATCTGTGCCTGCAGCCTTTCTATACGAAACAATGCAAACTTCTCCCTGTTTAAGATGCAATATACTAAGTATCAAAAATACAGTAAACACCTAGCCTTTTGGGTGCACTGTGCTGGCTGAGATGAAAACAAACTATTAAAAGGACACAGTGTTCTCCTAAGCTTTAAAACAACAAGGAGAAAAAACGAGAGAGAGAAAAAGAAGGAAATGATTGACTGGGATGTGCTGGATGAGCATCAATTGGCCCACAGCCTCAGACTACAGAGTGCAGAATTTAATAACTTTAAGTTTTGTTTGCATCAATCATAAAACAGGGAATCAACTGACACTGGAATAAAGCTGCATGTCTGTAAATACTCAAATACAGTAAGGCATTAAAGTCTGCAATGGTATGAAATGTTAGCCAAGACAACTTGTACAAACAAGAATGCTGGGTGGCTGCACATCTCGCAAACTTTAAAAGTTCTGCCTCTGCTTTCTCACTGAAAGCATGCTTTGTTTTGTTTTTTAATACATGCAGTTAAAAACCCTTTATTTGAGAAACAAAAACTGCGAAGTGTTACATTACTTAAAAGATTGTATGATTAACAGCAGTGATTTGAGTAATGAAGGCTCTATGCAAGCCATCACTTCTCAAACATAGCAGATACACACAATACTAGCCAATCCAGTGTTTTGTTTTTAATTTTTTCTTGCTACCTTTAAATCGTGTCGTGACAAGTTGTGTTACTGAGTCATGGTATGAAAATGCAGCTGCAGTTGTCAGCAGTAAACACAGAGCTGCTCCTTCTAGTAAAAGATGAGGAACAAAATAAAGCAGCTTCCTTGCAGCATTTAGCGCCAGAGCTGCACGAGAAAAAATCTTAACTGCTTTATACATCCTCTGAAGTATTACAAGTTTATACACTGATTGGTTAAGAATAATGCAAATTCTTCAAGCAACTAATTGCAAAAACAGTGTTATTGTATGTCTTGTGTTAATCTGCTGAAATCAAAAAAGGTCTTGATTGTGGCATACACAAAAAAATGCCAGGTTTTCATTTTTTATTTTCATCAAACCTATTGAACCAAAGACCTTTGCAAGACCTTCATTCTCAACATGGTTAGCTTCCCCACACTGTACACTCTAGATTGCTTCTGTTCTTTTCTGGAAATCTTATTGGTGCTACTTGAATCATGAGCTAAGAACATCTGATTATATCCCACTGGTTCATTTATTTTTGGCACAAGATCCCCTCTCAGAGGTACATGATGGAGAGTAATGACTTCTTTGACACAGCTGAGCAGAGCAGCTGATATACTGTGCCATTATGAGGAGTTCAAACTAATTTCTTGAAAGGAACAACATCAAATCAGTAATCACATTTAACAGTTACTGACAAGCTCTGTAGCACTGTCTTCTAAACTTACATAACAAGGGAAGAATACCCTGTGGCTGTAATGTTAATCTGTATCAGTCAGCTAAAAGAACCGCCACTGGTTGGATGGTAAAGACACGCATAAAACCGGAGATGTTCCAGTGAAGGAAGTAATGTTATAACACTTATTTTCCCTTTAAAACTGAAATAATATTTTACAGCCATTTGCTTACTTGCACAGGACATGATTGAGGAACAATGCCAACAACTTTTATCCCCTTACCATTCTGTTTGGCAGGAGACAGTAGCATTTTAACTGAAAACTGTACAAAAATAGGAACACACCTTTGGATATACTTGTGTGTCCAAAAGTAAGTATTTATTTGACTGCCACATCACATCAAACTGCAGTAAACTTTCTGCTTGCTCATTTCTTCCAATAAAACACATAGCAACGGCCCATAAGGCAGCAAGCTCTTACCTCAAAGATCTTTAACAGCGTTTTCATGTAAAGACGCCGGATACCAAAGGACACCCCAAAGATGGCAGGCACAATAATGAAGACCAGCAGCAGGGTGAACCACACGGTGAAGGAGATCCCCAGCAGGATACACACCAAATTATCAAAAGGGTTGAAGAAGAGCTCCATCTCTGAACTCAGGTGGGTGATGCAATTTATTAAATAGTCGAAATTACAGAGCTGAGCAGATGTTAAAAGAGGTGCAGGTCTTCACCTCCTGGCCCCAAGTGGCCTTTATCTTTTTGTCAGAAAAAGGCCTTCATCAAGATAACTATGGGATGGGGCTTCTCCTTGCACTGAACCAAAAATCAATACAAATACAGGTAACCATCTTGTTGTTGCCTTATTGGGCAATGTTAATTAATTCATTAGTTTCTCCACAAACTGGAATCTGAAACTGAGCTGAATACAGTTCCAGGAAAAGGGGAACATTAAGTCTTTAAGGCAGTTGCACTTTAAAAAAACAAAAAAAAAAACGGCCTGTCCTTGCTGCAGATGTCTTCTGCTATTTGAGAGAAGCGTCCCGCTGGTGGAAGAGATGTAAACAATGAAACAAAAACAACTGGGCACAGCAGGTGGTTCTCTTGTGTTATCCAGGGGATCCGCTGCTCAGAGCCGCGAAGGCCTGAAAAGATGTAAACACATGGTCAGGTCCAGCTGTGTCACAATACTATGTCCTCTCTGGCCGGAGTGCGGTCCGTGTAATCTAACAATGCAAGAGACACAACGTGTCCTTGTGTCAGCGACTGCTGCGCACATATTAAACACCGGTGTGAAAAAACTTAATGCTAACCCGAACATTAGTAGATACCACTAATCGCATAAGGGTAGCGGCCACCTATTTTCTGTGAAGGAGCGGATAACTTTAAATGTTATGGTTATCGGCTGCGGTGCAGAGATAACGTTAGCTAGAGGCCCTCCATCCTCATATCAGCTGCTGATGCTGCAGCGGGACGGCTAGCGAGAGGCTCCATCCTGAATAATAATTTAAAAAAAAAAAAAAAACAAAACAGTTGAAGAGCCACGCTTTGGGTTAGGCTCTTCAACAGTTAACAGTTATACAAGCTTTCTAGGATAATTTAGCTGTCTCTCAACCCCGCAAAGGCAACTAAACACACGCAAGACATAAGCAAGAGCTGGGTGCAAAACTCCTCAACGAGACTCCTGAACCCACACGGACATACAGCCAATGATGAAGTTAGCTTGTAGCCTCTGAGCTAACAGTTGGGCTCAAATGTCTCCTCCCGTGAACCGCCTCGTTTAGCTAACGTTAGCTCGCTGGCGTCCAGCCCTCGACAGCGCTGTCCGGTAGTACATGCTTTGACGAGCCAACCTTTTAGTTACGAGGTTGAATTTGATATGAGAACTTAATGACTCACGGGTTATTATCCTAACAGTATTAAAAACGTAGCTTAAAGGGTTAACCAACCTTCAATCACGTTAAGTCCAGCGCCGGTACATAGGGCTTCTTTCGCCCATCACTTTGTCTTTGTCTTGTGGGCTGCGGCCAAACTCCACCCGTGAGACGAGAGCATGCAGCGGGTGGCTTGAGGTTATTCTACGTATTTGAAACGACCAACCCCCGAATCCCCAGCAACAGCAAGTTGTGCCGCCCTCTGGTGGCCCAAATACACTATTACAGTGAAAAAAATAATTAGCATTTTACCATTTTTGACTACCAGTGGCGCTGTAGAGCAACTTTACCCCCCCCCCCATACAACTAAACAAAGTAGGAAAAGATTAAGCATCCATAAATTCATCAAAAAGAACAAAACTGCTATTGTGCAGAATAACAGGGATACATCTAAAACTGTAGAGACTTATTAGATTTTCTAATAACTGTTCACATAAAAGCCAGTCTCAGAAAACAAAGCCTTTGTATCTAACTACATGGCTAGATATCAATAATAGGAAATTTAACAAAAACCCAAACTTTAAATGACTCTACATACTTTAATAACAAAAACCTTTTTATTCACACATTTACACCCATGTACAGTCTTTTCAAGTAATTTTAGATACAGAGAAGGAATAACAGTACTCAATCTTGGCACATCATTCAAGCTTTTAACCATGAATTAATAAACCCTTCCGATGAGAGAAAATAAAACTTTACTCATGTTTTGTAATTATAGATAGTGTTTTATATCCAATCTGTAAACACAAAAGCTCAATCAGCTGCCACTGTACTTGCAAGTTTCACAGATGCAGTCTAGTAACAGCTGACTTGTTGTCCACAGTTGTGTCCGTGAGGCTTGAGGAGGTCGTCTGCTGCTCCGATGAGCATCAAGCGCTGCTCTCCAACAGAGCCTCAAAGTCTGGGGAGCAAACCATTTTGTGTTTGATGTTCCCTAATACAGTCAAGTTACCTGTTTTACCCTCTGTATTGATAGAGACAAGCTCCTGAGAAAAGAAGGGATGGGGAGTGATGTCAGAATTTTTTTTTTTATAAAATATAATATAATTCAGTATTGAGAAAAAGATGTAAAAAAAAAAAAAA
>VVAS01112258.1:15171-26607 GCA_015103295.1 Ptychochromis oligacanthus | reverse complement strand
TGAGGGGAGGGGAGGGGTCCATGTGGCAGCTAAACTTTTTTTTTTTGGCTCGTCTGTCGTAAGGGGGTTACAGTGGTATTTTTGAACAGTTGGGGAGGGGAAGTTTGGATGAAACAATACCCTAAAAAGATAATCCATCCAAAGCACATTCCCTGTAATTACAGCTGGTGTTCAGTCTGTGTGTTTCCAGAGTGCAGTTATACTGCAGGGGAAAAAGGAAGGGCGAGAATGGATGTGTTTTAATGGAGGCAGTTAAAGGGGGGGTGGGGTAGCTGAGCAATAAGAAGGGGGGTACCAGTAACGCTGCTCATAGGGGGATTAGGAGTGTAGGTGGGGGCTTGGTGGTCTGATGACAGTGTTTTATTAGTATGCTGAGGGGTGACCCAGTAAGGGGATATTGTTGTGCTGGAAGGAGGATGGATGAACCATTCAGAATAATGGGAGTTTTCTTGCTGGAGCCCTATAATCCTGTCATTGTCTACCAGGGGACAAAAGACAAAAAGGGGTATCACAACCTCCTATTGCTTTGCCAAAGCCAACAGGACTAGTAGGACACCCCAAATCCCATACAGTCCCAACTAGGTCACTGAAATCTACAGAGAACCTGTCTTGAAATCCCACTGGATTTGTTATATGTGGACATATAGGAGGTCCTCAGAGAATGAAGCTTCTGATTCAGAAACATGTTTTCACTATTAGGACAACTCAAGAACCCCACTGAAGGTTTACAGCGGTCGAACCACAAGCATGCTCCCCCCAAACATGCAATTGGACTAAATGTGTTTAGCGCTCTTGTAGGCCGTTAACCATGTCATTGTTTAGGAGCAGTCATCTGATACATAAACAGTCATAATGAAGTAAATACTGCTGCAGAGACGTAGCTCAGAGTAGAAGAATGTTTGGGGTGTCCCCATGTTTTGCCAAATTCATCCCTTGCGTGTACTTGTCTGGTGTGGGCTTTTCCTCTGTCTGCCTCAGATCCTCATACCTCCCCTCCCGCTGGAGGCAGATGGCAGCATGTGAAGCGTGTCAGTGTTGTAGGTCTAATGTATTCTACTCTCAAATTAAAATGTTGTGGGATTTCAGATTCAACCACAAGACGGTGAGGACTGCAACCATTTCCTGATCTTTGTCTGGGCTTGTCTGAGAACAGGAACAAGAGAATGAGGATGATTTAATTTTAAGGCTTAAGATCAAGAGACGGTTAAATGATCAAGATAATGAATTATGGGCAAAGAATTACATTGTTGTTCAGTACTTGGGTGCATTTACAGCATAATGGCTGCTTCCATTAGAGCTAAGTAAGGTATCAGACTTGAATTTGTAATACTAAATAGGTATTTAGTAAAGAAAAAGCACTACCAAAATGCTGTCTGCCCTTGGTCTGCTGCTGTATGTCAAGCTCACTGATGCTATTAGCAGTTTTAATCAGAACAAGTGATGTCTTGGTTTTCTTTTTCATTCCATTAAACTAACATTTTTTGATATGCTATCAGGTGTTCAGAAGATTATACTTGAGGAGTGTCACAACTACACAACAGCGTCCTTCTCTTGGCCCTGTTAGACACCAGCCTGCCCAGGTCTCAGAGACTGCCTGTTTTCTGGTCTCGGGAGAATATACTGTCTGTACCTCTCGTCCCTCTTCCTCTCTGTTTCACGCCCAGCGTGCCATGGAGATGTGAACATTAGTTAGCTCGCAACAAAGAGGAAACAGCCAGATAAACTCTGACTGACATGCTATTATAGCCCGTTTGAGTTGTATTTGTTGAGACAATATGTTGGAGTCTTGCAGTGTCAGGATGGTTTACCGTTGCAGGTCTAGATCAAATGCGTCCCATGTGCTGAAGTAAATGAGTGGAGATTGTGAGCAGGGGGACTCTGACCTGAGGTTAGAATGACAATAGGCAAGCCCTGAGATCTCAGCAGGCCTCCATCACACTCTCAGTGTGACCTCTGAAAACTGGAGAAGTTAAAGCCTGCATTTGTCACACTCACGTACACATTCTTATACTCGAGTATGCACACATGCACACACACACACACACACACACACACACACACACACACACACACCCTTTCCCCTGGTTAACTTATACAGAATTTAATATTAACTCACTAAGCTTTTGCAAACATCACTCTGTTTGAGAACTCCAAAAGCAGAAAATAGACCGCTGAAATGTGAAACTAATCACTTCAGCCAGTTTTTCTGCTATAACTAGACCAGTCTGATGTACAGCAAACAATAACACAATGGAAGAAGAATACATAGCTGCAACCTGGGAATTTCATGTTCACCACCTTAGAGCAGCAGGCCATTACAAAGGCCCTATTATCTCATGACTTAGGTTAGGTGGCTAGGTTCATATTAAATCTGTGGAGATATACTCCAAGGGCCTTGTACAGCTTTTATAAACAGCACGAGGAGAATAACTCAAGTAATCCACTGCTTTAAGATTACTAAATGTATGTAAATCAGAATCAGAGTCAGAAATACTTTATTAATCCCAGGGGACACAGTTGTTCCATGATAGTAAAGAACAAGTTAAAGTACCAAATATTACAAATAATACAATATATTACAGAATAGCTCTAATACAAATAGCTCTAATAAATAAATATCAGGATATATTGCACAAATTGGAATATAAAATATAAAAGTTGAAAATGAAGTGCCCCCTCTTATCATACTGACAGACCTCTGTAAAGGGTGTGCAGATATTAAGTGTGAACAACTATTGCGGTTTGTAATTGTGCTTTAGATGGAGGTGTTGTACAGAGAGTTTAGCAAAAGTTTAGCAAAATCAGGTTTTCTATTTGCAGCATTGCCTACAATATTTTTAACATGTCTGATATTCACAAATGATGGTCTGGCCAACTGAACAACTTTAAAATTTAATTCAACAGACAATTATTAACATCAGCGTTATCGCTTCCTGAACTGAAAACAAACCTTAACTTCTGGAAGATAGCCCAAATACCTCTTGTAATCTCACTCTGCCAAGCTCCAGATTTTAATTTCAAAGATTTTAATATTAAAACTAATACTTTGCTTTGTGATCATGCATAAGAAATAATGCCTGTGATTGAGTTCCCATTGTAGTGAAATTCAGCACGTGAGCTGTGTGTGCTCGCTAGTGCAGAGCTGGACAGAACAAGAGGGACAGAGTTAACTGTAATCTATCTCACGACAAAGAGCTATTCATAAGAGGGTTAAACTGATTAGGGGGACAGGAGGATTGAAGAGAGAAATTTGGGGGAATGGGAGGGGTGAGCTGTCAGAGGCAGGGGGCCGGTCCCAGACTTATGATTGTATTCAAATCAAAACACATCCCACAATGCACCTCTGCCCGGCTCTCTTATGCACATACGGGTGGACAAAGAAAAGCAGTACTGATGCTTCTCAAAACAGAATAATCTTTCTTCCTCCATAGTTACAGCTTGCTATTGTATGGCATGAAATTCACAGTACTTCATGTATTACTTTGTCAGTAAATTCCAGTGGGAACCCTAAAGGCAAAAAAAAAATCACACGTAGATCCATTCCTTTGGAACAATTAAAGCCTTGTCCCAGAGCTATAGTAGCCACAAGAACGGGCCAAAAAAAACCCCAAAAGTATTGTGCATCTTAAATGTAAGTGTAAAGTATGCTGTGTAAACTGTCCTTCAGCTCAGCTGCATTGCAGTGGTTTCACTTGCAGAAAAGGACACATCAATCTTTTGCAGAAAAAAAAGGAGAGAAATAGGAGATCAGATCAGTGAGACAAAGTCAGCTACCGACCAGCGGCACGGCTCTGAAAGCTGAGTTGTTCCTAACCTGCCACCCACTGGGCGAGAACCTGACTCGCTAACATAAGGAGGGTGCGTCTCTGAGGTTCAAGCAGCGCTGCTGGATTAGCGTTTCTATTTTCTTCCCTTGGCTGCACTGCAGCTCAACCTGTTGGAAACAAGGGCTCATTTTAAGATAGACTGTAGCTGTCATGTGATAGCTGCTGGAGCAAAAACAGTGAGGAAGAGGAGGAGGGTAGACACGAGATGGAGCAGCAGCTATTGTTTCAGCAATTCTCTCTCTGTTCACCATAGAGTCTAATCATGTTTGTCTCTCGAGGACTTGTGTAGGACCAGGTAGAGTGATAAATGATGTCTGCTGGAGCACAGAGGTCAGAAAGGTCAACCTCTCACTGGTTGTCTGTGGATTGTCGATGAACAGAATTCGACTAACCTCTCTGTAACCTCTTGTTCAGTTCCTCTTGTATTTAAAAATTGGATGGGTTTTCACTGATATGGTTTATCGTTTTCCAACTCTTGTGTTCAGTTATTGCAGCATATTTGCATTGTATCTGTGCATCAGGCCATCAGAGAGAAAAGCAGCCTTCTTTTGTTAACATCCTTAGGGTAGAGCACCTGCCAAGTGCCAACTGAGATTTCAGTTCAAGTCCCAAGATGCAACATTCAAATTTAAATAAAGCAACATTTGTCACGCAGCCTCCATGTTCGCTTGTCCACAGGCTGAAAAGACCTCTCTTCTTCTGCTTCTCATTAATTTCTCTCACTCTTCCTTCTGCTCTTAGATGTGACACAAGACATGTTTTCCCCCCACTTGTAATTTTTCAAATCTGTGACAGTACAAACCCACCCACCCACCCCCCGCCCGCATGATCGACCCGCATTTGGCTGTGGCGTGTTTCTACAGCAACTGAATTCAAATCTAAACCTACAGCCCGGGCATTTCTTGGTCTAGTCTCTATGGTAACCTGAGAGAATGAGGAATGGGGGGCTGCCATGTCTTTGTAGTGACGGATAAGAGAGAGCCTACGGGAAAGGGTTAAGTGAAAGCAGAATTTCCCTGTGTAGACTTAGGGGGCAGAGCACTCAAATTTTAAAAATAAACATGTGTACAGACCCACGTGCTTCTGGAAGATCAGGCCAGGGGGCAGATACGGTGTAACGGCCAGTCGGTTGGAGTTTTTAAGTATCCCATAATATTTAAACACATGAGAATTAGGTGGAAGTTAAAGAGTATGATGACGCATCTCCTCTTGACCTGCAGTTGCTGATTAATTCCACACCTGATTAGAAAAGGTGACATAGCAAACGGGCAGCTCAGAGAGAATCCCTCGCAGCAGGATAAGAGGAAAACGCCTAAAGTGATCCCATACCTGTTATCATCTCACTGCACATTTTTCTTCTCCGAGCCCTGCCCAGTTGTTTGAAAGATGCTGAGCTGAAATCAGAGGCATTCATTTTATGGAGCCTCTAAGTAACGCTTGCCTGTCTTGCAGGAGGTCAGTCAATCATTAAACCTAACTATTTAGCACAGCAACTGCCCCAGTCAGGAATGCAGGGTTAATTGTTAGCCATTGTTGCCTGTCTTTACTCTCAGTGTGTGTTTCACCCTGTCTTTAGGCCATAGACAGAGTTAAATGACTTTCATAGCTGTCAGGCTCTGCTCTAGACACTGCTGTCTGGAGAGAACTGGTGTGAATAGTGAGGATATTGTGTTTCTTGTGATATTGTTGCTTCAAGGTTGCAGGGTATTCAAGGAGTCTCTCCTGTGGAGCTAGAGAAGATGATATCTGCGCTTTATTAATTCTTTACAAAGATGATTGATTATGACACACTTTATCTAAGCAACTTGTTAGGAGCAAACAAGAATTACAGGACGCAGGAAATGTCTCCACTGATATGTCGCTGTTTACTTTCAAACTGCTTTGGCAAGGTCTGGTATGAGCAACGTGTGTGTTTCCTCCTCGCACGCATCCTCCTGTCGTTTAAAGCTCTGTGATTGAAGGGCAAAAAAAGAGTTCATTGAGAGACCGAATAAAAGGAGGGGGTGTACCCTGAAACCAGGCTGCAGTCACCAGGCAACCAGCAGATCAAGTTTCAAAGCCTGACAAGGAGTTGTAAGAAGTACAGAGAAGAGGAGAGGGAGCAGGGCAATGACTGAGTGTGACAGGGAGATGTGTGTGTGCTTGTACATGCATCCATCTGCCCTTTATGGTGTTCACACACAAGTTCAGAGCATGCATCTGCCAGGCCTTCTTGTTTACTACTGTCCGTTACCCCCACTGAAGAAAAACTGACTTATTTTTATCACACGCTGTGGTGGATTTCTCCTTTAATCTGGAACTGCATTCAAGCATTCCTGGCATGCTCATCTTAGCTCTCCACTCCTCCAACCAAACCCTAAATGACAGGACAAAATCTTCATCTGTCATCTTGCATATCGTTGTAATCATCACTGTAGTGATTCATGTGTTTGAACTCTAACTCAGGGCCACCGACTTCTCATCACTTGAGCTCCCAATTTTCTTAATTATTGGTTTGATATTTGCTACAAACATTAGAGCTACAGTTGCTCTTCACACTGTTCGTGGGTGTGTCTGTGACTTTGACTGTGTCCATTGTGACACTGGATGCCTGGATCCTCTACATGATAAGCCTCTTCCTGCATATGCTGACTCTGCCTGTCTGCTTGTGTGTGTGTGTGTGTGTGTGTGTGTGTGTGTGTGTGTGTGTGTGTGTGTGTGTGTGTGTGTGTGCTGACCCTCTCTCTCACCCCTTACCACTCCTCTCACAGGCCGCGTGTCTCTGACCCGGGGTGCCTCTCTGCTGATAGAACGGCTGACCCTGGAGGACGAGGGCTGGTTCGAATGCCGCATCCTGCTCCTGGACAGCAAAACCGACGACTTTCAAAATGGCACATGGACCTTCCTCTCCATCACAGGTGCAGCACCGCAGGGTTTTGGGGACTTGGTAGCTGCTCCTTTCGTTACTCATCACTGGCACTGTCCTTATTTAGAACAGCTACAGCATGGGGCCTGGCTAGGACTCTGAAGGCCCTGGCAAGCTGAATAGTGTTATTCCAGTGTATGAAGAGGTTCTGAGTGACATACTGTGCACACAGTAATCACATCATGTCTTTGTCTGTGCCTAGCCTGCTGGGAAGTAAGGTTGGCTTTAAGAATAACAAGACACTGTATGTGTGGTTTGTAGCTACAGACCAAAGTTAGATACAAAAGGCTTTTAACCTACATATATCTCCCTCTGTCACACGTCTGCACTGGTTATGTTGCAGTGAAGTTCAGTTGGAAGTGTGTATTAGATATGATTGTACTACAGTGAATGCAAGGCATTCATCAGGTTGCAGGTTAAACCTTTTTTTGGAACACAACAGTATTACATTTTGCATAAACTGGAATTGTTTAGAGCACTGGACACTGACAGTTGATGACATATTTTATCCAAAGCTCATTTTAATTCAGTGGTTACATGTATTTTTTAGCCTGGCAGTGTTGGGTAGGCAAATGTGCCTGTGTCTGCCAGTCCTTTTCGTTTCAATAGAACATGTTGAACATGTTGGAGGCTTACTAGTTATTGTGCTCCATTTACAATGTCTCTATCCAAATATATTCACAGTAACTTATTAAAATTTCTCACTGTGACAACTTCATATCTATGCCTGTCTCCACACAATTGTCAAAGCCTCAGATCACTTGCCACTGAGCTCTGATGCAATTTTGGGGGAGCCACAGGTGGTACCGCTAAACCACAGCAATCACATCAGACCTTTTTAGATTGAGCTGTTGTTGTGGATTAACTGTCCATTTAGAGAATTTATTGAGAACTTGTCCATTTTAAAGATGTTTTATGTTCTTTTTTTCTTCATTTGAGTATTTAAATAAAAATAAGTGGTCCATTTGTTCTGTCTTTGTTTCAGCTCCACCCATGTTTATTAAGACACCACCAACTTTTGTGGAGGTTCTGCTCGGAGACTCACTGACTCTCAGCTGTGGAGCCCATGGCAACCCTCGACCAACTGTTGTCTGGCATAAAGATGAGAGTCCAATTGAAAAACATGAAAAAATAAAAGTGAGGAGGATTAACAGATGGCATTTTCAGTATTCTAATTAAATACTTAATAATTAGCATTTTCTGCAGGAGTTTCAGCTTTGATGTTTCTTTGAAGCAAACGGCTTTGTTGTTCTCTTCATCTCTGCTTCATAGTCTTCCTCTCCGATTTTCTCTTTGTCTTTGATCGTCTTTCCCTTGGACCCATTTCAGGTGCTCAATGGTACCTTGTCTTTGGGCTCCGTCACAAGAAATATTTCTGGAGTGTATAAATGTCATGTGTCTAACTCAGAGGGGAACCTGACCCACTATACGCAGCTGCAGGTGAAAGGTCAGTTTTTAACGATCAATCATCATGGAGTAATCTCTGCTTATCTCATAGTAGACAACAACACACAACTTTAGTGTTTTGAAAGTAACAAATTATCTTTTATTTCCGATCAGTGTGTTTGTATAATCTTGTCATAATACTGAAAGATACTGTTTAAACCAGTTACATATAATAGTCTATACTGCCACCTACAGTCCATTCCTTGCATTGCAACAATTTAAGAATTAACAGTACTCTCATACCAAAATCCTTCTAACCATTAGTTCTGGTCATAACTGACTTCCTCTTGTATTGTTTACATGAAGCTATCTTGTGCTTTGTTCAGGTCCTCCAATCATCATCATTTCCCCAGAGGACACCACTCTCAACATGTCCCAGGATGCAGTTCTGCAGTGTCAGGCTGATGCCTACCCGTCAAACCTCACATATGAATGGTTGAAACAAGGACAGAACGTTTATCATATTGAGTGAGTCCATGCTTTCAAAATATCTGTGGATATACTCAAAACATATTTTTGACTGTCTAATGTAAAACAAAGTTATCATCAATAATCAGTTGTAATATTAACTTAAATGAAAAGCTAAGAACAATATTGAAAAGAAATCAATCAAGTGTTTTTCTAAAGCATTCCACTAATGCAGTTAATTGTAATTAGATTAATTATAAGGCAATTATATGAGTGCTCATGGGGTAAACCAGAGACAAAGGGGATTGTTTCAGATTAAGGTTCTAGTCTTCCGAGGTGTTGCTGTGAAGCAAAATCTTTTTAAATAAGTAATCATTCACTTGCTTCTGCAAAGTGTTCTTATGTTGGTCAGTTTAAACACCTTTTCAAATGCACCGTGTTTTTTCTCTTTTGGTTTTAGATCACTTAAGACCCGAGTGAAGGTTTTGGTGGATGGAACACTTCTTATCCCTAATCTCATCCCGGAAGATGCTGGCAACTACACCTGTATCCCAACTAATGGGATATTGAGCCCACCCTCAGCCTCTGCTCATCTGAAAGTGAAACGTTAGTCTATCTACCACCTACCATTTTTTGTAACCTTGCTGATTGGGTTTGCAGAGAATGCATTTCCCAGAATTCCATGTAAAATAACCACTATAGTTACTTTATGTGAGTAATTCCTCTTCTGTCACCTTAGATCCTGCACGTGTAGGCCGAATGCCGCGGGAAACATATTTACCTGTAGGCATGGAGGGGGCCATTATCTGCCCTGTCCAGGCTGATCCACCTGTGCTGTACGTGAACTGGACCAAAGACGGGAACATTTTGAATCCCGATAATGTAAGTTATGTGCCATGAAATTAAAATGTTTCATGGAATGGAGATTTAAAAAAAAAAGTAACTTGGAATCAATCTTTTGCCCTCCTTTTTTTACCCATCCAGTACCCAGGTTGGATGGTGAACTCTGAGGGCTCAGTATTTATAGCAACAGCCAATGACAATGCTGTGGGTATGTACACCTGTACGCCTTACAACAGCTACGGCACCATGGGCCAATCTGAACCCACCCGAGTCATTTTAAAGGTAAGGCTGGTGTTCTCAACTCAGTTCTTTAGTAACAGGTAAATCCTCTGCTATGAATGAATGGGCAGAAGTGAAAAGGCTCTCTCCGTCCTCCAGGACCCACCATCATTCCGCGTGCCTCCTCGGCCTGAGTATTTCCAGGAGGTGGGCCGAGAGTTGATCATCCCCTGTGAAGCCATTGGAGACCCTGCTCCAAACATAACGTGGAGCAAGGTATAAGAGATTCTCATAGACGGAGCACTGCACAATTATTAATCCCTTATTTTAACTCACTAGTGTCCTTCCTCACAGATTGGCCCTACTCCTCGCTCCTCATACACTGTGCTGGCTAACGGCTCCCTCCTGCTGCAGCCAGTTAGTAAAGATCACCACGGGGGTTGGGAGTGCTTGGCCACTAATCGTGTAGCGACTGTTGGTGCAGGCACTGTGGTCATGGTGCTGGGTGAGTGATAAACCACATCTCTGCGACAAATACATTCATATGTGACCTCTACATTTACTGTATTTGGGTGTATTGTTGGCAATTTAAGGCGATTTTCTCTTTCTCAGGAACCAGTCCTCATGCTGTGTCCTCAGTGTCTATCACCACAGAGATGAATCAGGCAAATGTGTCCTGGGTGCCTGGCTTTGATGGTGGATTCCCCCAGAAATTCACTGTGTGGTCAGTGCCATAATAAAATACATAAAATATGACCGAGTTGTTAGCTGCTCAACAATATTCATGAGTCTGTCTTTTTCTTTCTTTCAGGGTCAAGCAGGCATCCAGAGGGAAACATGAGTGGGCATCTTTGCCTGTGCCAACATCCAAAAAGTACCTGCTGGTGACTGGGCTGCTTGCTGGCACTGGCTATCAGTTCAGCGTCCTACCTCAAAATAAGCTTGGCTCTGGACCTTTTAGTGAAATTGTAACTGTGCGAACTCAAGGTTTGTACAAGTGAATTTAAGGGTTTGGGCTTGAGTTCCCTTTACACTTTTTACTGGTAGTATTTATAAGTATGAACTTATATTTGGCTTTCTTACCAGCTGTGCCAACAGAAGCACCTACAGCTGTCACCACTCTCCCAGTTCTGGATCCTCCCATATTCCTCTCAGCCAACCGGACTGAGCGAGGTGTTCTCCTGCGGTGGTTTCCTCCTGAGGCTACATTTTCTCCACTGACAGGTTATGTGCTGCAGGCCCGCAGGGATCAGGGGCAGTGGGTCATCCTCAACAACAACATCAGTGCCAATCAGAGTGAACTACTTGTTCAAGGACTGCTAAGGGTAAAAATGAGTTTTGAAGAGTCAGTTTTTCTTGTTTTTACACATGGTGACATGCTGCTTTCGGCTGCTCCCTTGTCACAAGGGGTCACCACAGCAGGTAGCTCTGCATGTTTGATTTGGCAGAGTTTTATCATTACATAATATGTGTTATGTCAAATTGAAGTTATACTGATTTATAATGAAAATGTTTGACAAAGCAATTCTTCATGAGAATTCTGGTTTATATACAATCAAACATCTGATCTATCTTTCTCTCAGGACTCCAATTATGATCTGAGGCTTATGTCTCGCTGCAACAAAGTGCTCAGTGAGCCGAGTGAATCAGTCAATGTATCCACCACAGGTTTGTGGCTTTGTTCAAATTGCTATAAGCATTACATACAGCAAATAGATAACTGCTGAATATTTACAAAATTATTGCTAAATTTAATTCTGGTCTGATTACAGGGATGGAGAGTTACCC
>VVAS01112255.1:0-10590 GCA_015103295.1 Ptychochromis oligacanthus | reverse complement strand
CTTGTTGAAAAAAAACCCCCCCTGGACACCCCCCAAAGCCCCCCCCCCCCAATCTCTAATCTCAGTTCATCCCACATCAGCTTGACCTCAAACAGGCGGTGGAATAAGTTCATGCCAACATCGGTTCTGTTTGCACAGGCCAGCTCTTGTTTCCCAGGGCTTTTTATTGCCGGCAGCAGATTTTCATCACGTATCAGATAGTGGTTAGAGAAATTTTCAACTGCTGACAGTGACTGTAAATTCAACTCGCACGCGTGTGTGAGTGCAGACCACAGAGCTACAGGAATGTATGGCTCTCTTTGGGAGAGAGAGAGAGATGCTATCGACCCTGTGTGATGGTTTGTACAGAGGCACACACACACATGCTGCTCATGTTTTTTACACTTTCACACAGTCTCATTTTTCAATTCTATCAGCCTCCAGGCTCAGTGCTTTGATTAAAATTTCCTTCACCTGGTGTTAAAGCTTGTCCTTCATCAGTCCATCTCCTGCTCGAGCTGGACACAGTTGTACTGTATGTAGGACAGTATTTTTAGACATCTGGGTGAGGTGCTTCCCTTGCCACTGAACTCAAATCTGCTGGAAGGAGCAGCCCCTGTTATTCCTTAGATAGGCCTGTATTAACAGAGTGCAGGTGGACTCCTCCACTCTCTGCAGGTCCACTGGGATAATATAATTCACCATTCAGTTGTAGAAAAGCTTCCAGACCCTCTGAAAGTGTCTCAGCAGCTTCATTAGAAGCTGTGATGTGAGGAATAGTTGAAACATTCCTTCCTTGCATTTATTAGTTAGATGAGCTGTGGAGCACATCTGGGCAAAATTACACAACATCCTTTGAGTGCATAGGGTTTTTTTTTTTTGTTGTTGTTGTTTTTTTAAAGCTTTCAGTCTGTGGCTCTGTATGTTGGAGGTTCACCCAGAGATACACTCAGCAGGGGCACTCTCACAAAATCGGGGCTGATTTTGGGGTTAATTTTCACTCCAGTGCTTTTCTCTGAGTGGAAAAAGAGATGTTCCACTAGAGCCTGGAGAGTGTCTGCATGTGCGATATGGGAATAGGAAGGAGAGCGTGAGAGAGAGAGTCTTGACTCATGTAATGATGTGGTCTGATTTAAAAGCCTGTGCTGAAGGCTGTTAATGTGCTAAGATTGCAGTTGTGTGTGGAATTTAATTTCGTTGTGGATGTTGGAAGTGGGGTTTCTTTACAGGCTGGAGGAGGTTGATAGAGGGTTAAAACGCTTACAGGCTGCAGCGATTGTGGACGTCTCGAGCACCAACGTGCCGCTCCTCATCCATCATACTGCCAGCAGCTGCCTTGCAATCTTACAAACACACACTCAGAGGCACATTGAAATGAGAGCCATGTAGAAGCATGCAGACTGGCTCTCAAAGAGTTTCATTCTTGTTGGTAAAATACCTGCGGTAACTGATGTCCCCAGCCAACAAATCTCATATCAAAGCTTTCATTAACAATTTCTGTGTAGTAAGTCAGATTTGTTCCTCTGTCTGACACAACAGGTTTCCGCAAAGAAGAGCAAAAAAAACCAAACAGTGATTACAAGTTTGTACATGTGCTATCTCGGGAACATCAGGTGCTTTAAAATCCACCTGTTTTTCAAGTCATTTTCAATTTGTGCATAAAAAGAGGTGAAAGGCAAAAAATGTGAAAAAGGTTGCAATGCCACAAAAACTTTTTGATGCTCGGCTGAGGGGGAAAAGTTGGGGTATCAATAAAAACAAATTCCAGTGGAAACAGAATAAAGAGAAACAGATGAAAAATTGTGGCAGACAGGCCCTCTCTTGCTCATTGGGCATCAAATATTGGCATTTTGTCAAAGACACCAGAGAGATATGCACAAAATACTCCTTGGAGTCACGACACTCTGGGTGATGGCAGGTCTCTCCTCCAACTCGTCATATACGGATGCTTTTTCAGGATCCTGTGTCGTCACATTTAAACACTTGCTACCTATAAGTGTGATTTTTAACAAGCTGTCTGTTGCCAAAATGAGGACTCTGCACACTGGCTTGAAAGATTTATTTACAAACAACAGAACTTTATTAGTGAACAAATGAAGGAGCTTGAGTTCCAGTGATAACAGCCAGGAGCTCTGTGAAGGGGAGGAGAGGAGAAGGTTAGCGGAGGCTGAGGTGAATTGGTCAGAATGACTTATGGTACGAGTGGATGGAAACAGTCTTACTTGTGAACTGGGAAAAAGGTCCAGGAGGGGGGTTTTCCAAGGGCAGGCGAATTCCGGGGAGAAAAGGAGAGAATGGTGGCGGTGGAGAGTGGGCAGGCAGGTGAGAGTTTTCAGGTTAGTTCTTCCTTTTCAGGTTTCAGGTTCCGACAGAGCAAAGGCTGAGCTGAAGCAATGCAGATCTCCTCCGGACAGCAAGCAAAGGAACGGATCAGGAATCCCAGACAAGGAGGGAAGCCATTAAAGTAAATGGAGCAACAACGTTAGTTCACAAGAAAACAGGAGCTGAATTTCTAGCTAGGTGAGCCAAATTACCACCGCAAAGGTGAAGATGATCTGGTGGAGATCTGCTGCCCATCCAGCCTTCAAATACAGCAGGAATGAGTGCAGGTGTGAGAAGGACTAACCAAAGAGCCATACTCGGCCCAGAGGCGGAGCCCACCACGCCACCTGAAACTCAAAGACATGTTTAGTAAAGAGAAACAACAATAAAGAATACCCTGGCCTGCCCCAGCCATGACATAAGCAGGTTTAGTATTGAGAAAGATGAATATTTATAGTTATAAGACATTTAACCAACACCCAAATCTTTTTCTGAACCTAATCAAGAAGCTTTCGATGCCTAAACCTTAGCAAGCAGCTAGTTAAAGACAAAACAAAGAATGAGTAAAAGTGAAAATAGCTCAGAAAATGGCTCAGAAATCTGTAATTTAAGCCACCATCACCCCAACTTTTTACTTTTGAGGACTTTTTTGCTCCTTAAAAACATACCCTTAACATCCAGTATTGCCGTGGCTGCATGGCTAGTGACAAACTGTGATTATTTAACGTCTAACATCAACCATTTAACCCCCCTACTAAGGGGGTTAGATACTTGATTTTTTTTACATTTGTGCACCCTTTACTTATAGATTACAAATGCTGCTGCATTTCTGTCTTCTCGTCATCATGCGTTGGAGGTGATTCCCAACACAAACTGCACGCTCATACAAAATGGGAGATTCCAGCTCGGTTGTCGTTAGTTGTTCTTGTTCTTTAAGCTGTCTTGGAATCTACCCCCCACCATTCCTCCCCCATCTCTCCCTTTTTCTGACATTGCACATTTCAGAATGAGCTAGCTTCTTTATTGGCTCCACTGAATGACCTGCTGAAAGGAGCTGCCATGAATGGATGAAGGGGGTGGGGTGGTCTGAGGGGGTGACAGACAGGGAGGGGTGGCGACAGTGGCTGGGTTTATTGTGCTGCCCTCTATGTGGCAACAGCGGGCCATGCCATATTCCCCCCCTCTTTAGTAGCATGCAACAGGAGCACCAGGTTCCTGCATTAGTCACGCCTGACCCTTGTCGCTCAGCCCTCCGCCCCTTTTAGTCCGGGAAGAATCTCAGCCTGGCTCGAGAGGGCTGAAGGGCTGCACAGAGTGCAATAGGCTCAGAAACAAAGAGCAAAAAGACCACTAGTTAATGAAGCCCAGTGCAGTTAAGCTACTCTATAAGGTTTTTCTCATTGTCTTTCATGTTGGTTCGAAAGCTCCTTCACGTCCAGTTGTTGAAATGTGCTTCTTGAGCTATCAGAGTTTCAGTGGCAAAACCCATGTCCATACAGTAAGTTTGAATAGGTCAGATGGAGAAGCAGGAGACTTGTGATGGTTGAAGCAAAGCGAATCTGGATGTCAGTGAGAGATGACAAGCATTTTCCATTCATGAGAAACATCCCCTCTCCACAGATGATTGCTGCCAGTAGACCGCAGTCAGGCTGTTATCTGCTCCTCCCTTTGACTCAGCTGAGGGATGCTGCCATGTAAGAGATGCTAGATCATAAGCCGAGGAGTGGAAGGAGTACAATAGTTTTGATTTGGGTGGGAGAAGTTGTCTTTTGTTTTGCCTCGGGGGGAACGTTTGAGAGGAAAACGAAGAGAGGGAGCGTTAGAAAAGCAGGCATTTATCCGTCTTTTCTGACCTTCACAGTGAAAGAGAAGATTACAGTAGAATAATATCAAAATATGACACTCTAAAGTGTAGTAAGTGATGATTAACAACTGAGATTATAGGAGGAAAAATAAATGGTAGCAATAAAGGAAGACTGTTCTCTTTGGCACTCTTCTATAGTTACATATCATCAAACTAATTGTCTCCTCTGAGATCCAAAAATAATTTTGAAGTGAAAGTGTTCACATGCCTCATTTGCTTCTGCATCCGTTTATTTTCCCGAAATCTAAACATACTGCAGTCCATACGCCAAAAAAAATTTGATGCTTGACTGATGGTGAAAAGTTGGTTGTATCGATAAAAACAAAGCACAATGGGAACAGAATAGATAATGGCGTACTTGAAGTGGAAACTCTAGGGACAAAAAATTGTAGCAAAGGAGCCCTTTCTAATTCATGGGGTGTAAAATATTGGTGTTTTTGTAAAGTCGTCACATTTAAATGCACTTAGTACTTAGAAGGAGGAATATTTATATTTATACAATATGTTCATAATCAACTCAGACCTCAGTTTTCTAACCTTAACCAGGGCATTTTTGGTATCTAAACTTAAGCAGCTAGTGAAAGAGAAAACTATGAATGAGTAAAAATGAAAATAAAGTGAAAAGTGCCTAGCGAGACGTGGACCAGTCTTCTGGCTCAGAAACTTGTAACCTAAGCCACTCTTCTTCTGAGGACCATGTAAGAGATGTAATTTGGTGGCATGTAAAGTAGCAGGATGTCATATATGCCTGAAATAGCTTGTTTTCACTGTCTTTGGTTTTGCTGTGTTTCTCCATCCAAATGAAGCTGTACGATGACGGAGGGGGAAAAAGAGAGGGCGTGTCAGGTGAATTCAATTATATTTTTTTTCTAGGCATACTTGACAGCTGGTGTCTCAGGATTCTTTCTGTTGGTAGAGAAAAACAATAAGGAAAAAAGTGTCCAACCATCTTTGTTTTACACCGATTTCATACCTGTTCATAAAAACTCAGTGGAAACTAACACAACACCAAAGTGCAAAGTGAGGCTGCAACCTTTCCCAAGCTGTTGCACATGTTTTTCCATTTTTTGAGGTTTGTCTGGTGCTGTTTTCATCTGGCTTTTCTGCTGCACTTAATTGACTCAAGATTGGAATATTAACCCCACCAATGACGCCGGACATTTGTGTAATGGTAGTGGATGGAATCGTGTGTCAATTAACATTTTCTCTGCAGACTTTTCAGAAATTTGGATGCAAACTCGACTAGTGATGCATTTAAGGTGGGAACGCACATACTGTAACTGCTGAGCTGAGATAAAAGCTTAGACCAAGTTTGTGTTGACAGTCTGCAGATAAAAGTATTTATTGGGTGTATATAAAGACTCTAATAGTCTATTATTCTCATAACATTTTATTTTAAAGGGTTTGATATTCGTGACTGAGTTTAGCAACCAGCGATGTCACTTGCTGGCCGAGGAGAGGGGGTGTACCATTTACAACAGCTGACTGTCCTTCAGTTTCCTCTGTAGGCTCTACAGTCCTACACGCCTCTCCATCTAGGATCGCAGCCAAACTCCGGGCTTATTTCTTCTGTTTTTGGCCTTTTCAGGACAAAATGCCTGGCATATAAACAGGACTTTAGCTGTCAGTTTCAGTCCGTTTATTTTGCTACTAGACCATGTGAGAATAAGAGTTCATGCAAGATTTGTTGGGTGGTTTAATGTCTGTTGTAAGTGTCTGTGACAAAAGTTTGAAAATGTCTTCAGCCTTTACATGTTTCAGCAATTGTTTTATTAACATATGCAACTATATATGTCCCAAGCTTTATGGCACTTTCAGATAGAAAGTGAACCCTGTTTTTTTCCCCACCCTTGCAGGTAAAAGACAAACAGAATGATAACATGTTGCAGTCTGAAGTAATGTAAGTCATCCAAGCACAAAACGCCACATTTATGTGCAACGATTTAGAGATGGTGAAATCTGCCTGTTTGCTGACAGCTAACGTGGTAACACTGGATCATATCAGCATTGGAGATTACAAATGGTAACATCATGTTTTGGGTTCTAATTTGTTTCTTGAGCAATTCACACTGATACCCATAGTGATGATATAGCCCAACCAGTCTACATGTGTTTTGTGGACTTGGAGAAGACATTTGACCATGTCCCTCAGGGTTTGCTGAGGGAGTATTGGGCCTGTTGTTATGGGCTGTTCGGTTCAGGTGTACCCACAGGGAGAGCTTGGTTTTAATTGCTGGCAATAATTCAGATTCGTTCCGAGTGTGTGTTGGACTCTGCCAGGGCTGCCCTTTGTCACTAACTCTGTTTGTAATTTTTATGGATAGAATTTCTAGGCACGAGGGGCGGAGGGTGTTGGTTTGGGTGGTCTCAGGATCTCATCTCTGCTTTTTGCAGATGTGGTTCTGTTGGCTTAAATGAACAAGAAGCAACTGGGATGAGAATTAGCACCTCCAAGTCTGAGGCCATGCTCTCAGCTGGAAAAGGATGGAGTACCTACTCTAGGTTGGGAATGAGCTGCTGGCCCAATTGGAGGAGTTCAAGTATCTCAGAGTGTTGTTTGGAAGTGAGGGAAGATGGGCTTGCCAGACACATTGGTGCAGCATCTGCAGTTTTGAGAACATTGTACCAGCTTATTGTGGTAAAGAGAGAGCTGATCATGAAAGCTTAGCTATGGCCACGAGCTGTAGGTAGCGACTGAAATGAGATCACGGGTATTGTACAAGTGTCGGAAATGAGCTTCCTCCGTAGGATGTCCAGACACTCCCTTAGAGATAGGGTAAGGAGCTTCAGGAGGGGCTCAGAGTACAGTTGCTACTCCTCCCCATTGAAAGAAGCCAGTTGAGGCATCCTAAGACTAAGGATGCATCCTAGGTGGTGTGTTTGAAGTTGTCCAATTGCGAGTAAATCCCAGCGAAGACCCACGACATGCTAGAGAGATTGTATCTCTAGGATGGCTTGGGAACACCTCTGTGCCCCCCCAGAAAGACTGGTGGAGATAGCTGGAGAGAGGTAGGTCTGTGCATCTCTGCTTAGACTGCTGCCCCCGCAACTGGATTAGTGCGATGCATGGATGGATGGATGATATAGGCTGTGAACTTGAGTAGGACTGCTGGGATAGTACATTTCCTTTTCTTCCAAAGTTACCCAAGGACAGTCACACAAGGTATAAATGTAAGTTTGTTTTTATCAGAGAAAACAATACAAAAAAACTATTTTGGAGGCTACTCAAAGCCTTTCCTTGGTCACCTTCAGTTTATGTCCCTGTAAAATATAAAGCAGTAGACTTCAAATGTGAAAATTCAATTTCCCTGTGTTTTGTCACCTACATGTAAGGTGCAGTCTCATTAAACCTTGATAAACAAGATGAATCCCACACAGTGCCCTGAAAAGTTGAATATTTTTCATCTTGGAGGCGGCCTTGCTCTTGATTCATGCACACTAGCAGCAGTTCTCTTTCAGGACTGTGCATGCCTGGCGTGCTGCCACACAACCCACCTGTTGATACTACACTGATACTTTTGATTAATTAGATGTGATGGACTGACTTCAAAACTCTATTCTCCTCTTCTCTGAATATTTAATTTCTTCTTATGAACTAGATTGTGACAGAAAATAACATTGTACATAACAAATATCCTTATGAATGAAGATTAAAAAACACCAAATGAAACATATTTTATACTGATGTCCATTTGCAAGCATGCATGTTTCCTTTGAAGTTAATCTCTCCAAAGTTAATACCAGTCACATCCACAGTGTTGCCACCTTTTTTTGTTTGCTTGTTTGTTTGTTTTTTTGTTTTAGCTTTGCCTGCTTGCTAAAGCTTCCTGGACTATTGGACTATCGGTTGACATATTTCTTTAGTTTGGCTGAGGTGTTAGAGGGTCATATACTGGAGCTCATAAGCCTGATACAGGCCAGTAAGTGGCTGGTATTTGAAGTCAGGTTTAGAGTGCTGAATTTTATGTGTAACATAGCATAAAATGGCTGACTGGTTGTCATTTAGGTGTGGGTTCTGCAACAGGAGTCCTGTTAACTAAAACCTGCTATAACATCTTGAAGAAGTAATGATGTGAAACACAGATGGAGTGATTTCATGCTTGATACTTGGATCTGTTGGAGAGATGTAATCTCCTTTTATTTGTGTCTAATGGGAATAGTAGCAGAAATTAATTGCAGGTGTTACAGAATACTGAAATCTAATTTTCCCTTCAAATAAAATATCAGCTTATATATACTGTAGTTGTACACTGTAACATTGTGAACTCTATCTGGGTCTTTTTTTTTTTCAACATACCAACCTCAACTGGTGCCCATACTGTGGATCATAACATAAACCAGCTTTTTCAAATAAGACAATTGTGTATGGTTCCTGCTGTTTTTTCATGCAGTGCCTGCACCGAAATGATGAACAGAATCCAAAGATATGATGCGCTCACCAAGGAAAGTTGAAAGAAGGAGCTCTCCAAAGGGAGACAAAGCATTACATGCATCGCTATCATGACGGAGAGAAGAGTGTGATGTTTCAGGCGGTCCAGGCATGCTGAAAGAAGATAAGGTGTCGGCCCAGCCGCGAAGCCTGTCACCCCACCCTGCAGCAGGCTTCATATCCTCCGCCCAGCATGAGCGGCGGTTTGGCTTTGTCTTACTCAAGCAAGTGTCACTCACAGGGTTTATGGCATGCTGCTACATGCCTGCGCCTCTCACAGTGTATGTGTGGCTGTCAGCCCCTAAGCAGTAGTTTTCACTGTTGTGTTGCTTTCTCTATTTATTTTGTAAAAAGCGAAACCTCACTAAACACACACCCACACACACACACACACACACACACAAATCTACACTTGGTTGGCTTAGTTTACAGACTTAATCTTGTAAACTTACTTAGGTTTCAAGAACTGGTGGAAACTTTTCAGTGTTTTATTTTGTTAAAGTAAAAAAAAAAAATAGCTTCAGTTGGGTCCTGTCCAGAGAAGTGGAGAAGTGGAGAAGAATTTTAAATGTAAAATTTCTGATTAACCTCTCACTATACTTGTAAGTAGGAGCATCAATTTGATCTGTTCTCATGATGAAATGAGAGTCAGAGAGTTGTTCCACATACAATAAAAAGACTTGGTGTCGTTCTTGGTCTTTCCGAAAGCAAGCACATGAAAAGTGCAAAGGATGCAATAGTTAGTGTGTTTCTCTGCTCTAGCATTAGCTGCCAATATTACACCATTAGTGTATTACTTAGAGTAGTAAATGAATGGTACCATGATACTAATGTGTAATGTGTTGCTATATTCACATTACCTTTTTCTGTAACAAAATAATGTAACTGACAAGTGTACTAAATTCAGTAATTACGTTAAAGTTACTAGTCAGTCTCTTGAACTGCTGTGGCCATAACATTTTTCTGTGAAGTGCTCTTTGGTTGAGTTTTCAACTTTGCTGTGATCTTTGTGCTCATACTTAAACACGAAAAGATAGATCTTGTGTGTGTGTCTTCATTAGGCTAGGGATTTGTGTTGGTGTGTGGGACTGTAGCCTCTGGTTTATATTGATAACTGGTAAATATGTAACAATGCATCTCATTCCATGTGCGGACTAACCCAAAAGTAATGTAACAAGCAGTGCCATGAATGACTTTCTTCAGGGAGTAAATACATAACTTAATACATTATTTTTCCAAAAAGCTAATGAATAATGTGTAGTGCGTTAGTGTTGTTGAGTAACAACCCCAGCTCTACTTAACAGCATTTACTACAAAACTTTTGAGTTAAAATGCTTGAATATGTGTAGTGTATCCTAGTAGTTTTTACACTAATCAAAGCATCCTTTTCCCCTGTAATGAAAAGGTAAAACACACCATTTGAAATTCCAAACATTTCCCAAACTAATATATGATCATAGCAGGTATTTCGCTAATTAGCCAAACAGTTTTAAACAAAGTTTGTTGTTTACACCAAATTCTGACCCTACCGTCTGAATGTTGCTGTGGAAATTGAGACTCATCACACCAGGAAACACTTTTCCAATCTTCTGTTGTCCAATTTTGTTGAGCCCGTGTAGTCTCATTGTAGTCTCAGTTTCCTGTTCTTAGCTGACAGGAGTGGCACCCGGTGTGGTCTTCTGCTGCTGTAGCCCATCCGTTTCAAGGTTCAACATGTTGTGTGTTCAGAGATGCTCTTCTGGGTTAGCCATTCTCTGCACTGGTGAGGAGACAGAGTGTGACCTTTGACATCAACAAGGCATTTTGCCCCAGAGAAATACTCAGACCAGCTTGTCTGGCACCAACAACTGCCAATGTGATTGGATGAGATTTATATTTATTTTTAAATAATATAAGCAGCTGCTGGCCAACCAATCACACATACTGGTGGTTGACAAGGAGCAGAAGACTGCACTTGTGATAGATGTGGCAATCCCAGCAGACAGCAATATCAGAA